>CALNHX010001074.1:0-24090 GCA_940337035.1 Agriotes lineatus
TATAAATGTCTACAAGATATGTTTCTAGACAAAGTACTCATCTTTATATACAAAGAATTATACCTATTTATCATATTTCACGTTATTTGCAATCAACCAAAACAACAGCATTTTAAAATACATTTTGAAATCGGCTATTGATTTCCTCACAACATAAAATGTGTTACTGAAACTTCTTAGCTACAGATATGTTACTAACATGCCACCGTCTCAGTAAATTCTTCTCCATTAAAATTAGCAGTTATGATAATCGTTTTAATAATAATAAATGCTCGTCATGTACTTTAAACCATCAACCTATCTTAATGCATTTCATTTTATGCTCACATTTTACTCTATATTGAAATACTGGGCATGCAACAATATTACAAAATACGGTCACATAGTGACACTCGGGAACAAATTTAACCTTGCTTCACCAGGGTCTTCCTTATTGTTTCTTAAAGCTCTTAAGGATGGGGTAGATGTTGTCAAAGGCTTCATATATCTCCTGCCCAACTTTAGCGCCTGTTAAAACAACCTTCCCGGAGACGAAAATGAGCAGCACAATTCTGGGCTTAACCATACGGTAAATCAATCCAGGGAACAGTTCGGGCTCGTACGAACTGAAAGACTCGTGCGTCAAAACCAATCCTTCTAGCCTAATAGGAAACTTGACGTCGCAGCTGCCAACCATATTCTGTATCTTGAAATCTAAAAACTTGGCTGGAAACCCCAACTTTTGTATTATTCTAGCATACTTTCTAGCGGCCAGCCTCGAGTCTTCCTCGCTCTTTGCCCCTGTGCACACCATTTTGCCAGATGAAAATATGAGCGCAGTTGTTCGTGGTTCTCGTATCCTCATTATCACAGCAGCGAAACGCTTGGGATTGTATTCTGCATTACGTGCGTGCAGGGCTATCTTCTTCAAATCCAGTTTGCAATTGAGATTTACTGTCGAGACAATATTCCTAGAATAACGATTTTTAATGTTTTTTCTACGATTATCCTCCATTTACTTGACATCTGCACTGTCAAACTGACATTGGGCGCATTCAGACGACACAACAGTTGTACAACTGTTGACTGAAAGTTCCCTGAATGCGACCGCTCACTCGTAGCGGTCGCCATTTTATGTAGCGCATTTCAAAACCGCTCACTGATCAGAAACCGCTCAGTAAAATGGACGTGTTTACCGAGCAAAACAAATTTAAATAAATATTATTATTATTTTATTTTTAATAGGTAATTATTGTTAAATAGTATCCACATAATTACCTACTTTCCTACTACACTATTTACTCTTTAATGTATGTTACTAATCTCATCAAATAATGTTTACTCCTTCATTTGAACAAAATATAAAGATATTACACTTTAATTTATTATTGATAGTATCATCTCTCATAATAGATTGGTTTATTTGAAAATTCGAATAAAAATGTAAATACATTATTTATTTCACGTATTACAGTTGATTTGTAACTCTTAACACAAAAACACAACATTCAGCTGTATTTATAGGTTAAAATAAACAACTTGACAGTTAGCTCAACGTAAATTGTAAAAGACCATTCAGCAAACCTACATTGCTCCTTGCTCAGCGCTCACTCAACTGTTGTGTCGTCTGAATGCGCCCATTATGTTGGCACCACTGCTATTTTTCATATTTTAACAATTAAATTACTGTACAGTCTAATAAAAAACACATTATTTTTGAGGTAGTCAAGATTTTTTTTTTAATTTGACACTGACTGCAGATGTCAAGTAAATGGAGTATACGTAACAATTATGATTATAGCTGTCCAAAAATGTTTATGATCACAATATATAATAAATACACCTACTGAAGTTGTGGAACTATTCCAGGATCAGCAGAATGCGGCGTTAGAGGAGTCATAGGTGCAGGCGTCGCTGGCGCTGGTCCTATGCTGGGAGGAGCAACCGAATTGCTCGAGCCGCCTACATTTACCATTGAAGACGACATAGTTTGTTGCTAAAAGTGTGATGTCATATATTTAAATACCCAGCAATTTCAAATTCTATCTCACTGGTGTTTGTGGCTGCATCATGCTCTGCGGAGTAGCAAATCCCGGCACGTACTTGGTCGTTTGAGGTATCACAGACATTCCCATTCCTAATCCCAAAGTTGGTGTTAGGCCACCCATAGGTGCTAAAGGAGGCACCTGAGCTTGCGGTGCCTGCTGTTGCTGTTGCATAGCATTTGGCAAAATCGGCTGGTCTTCCTCCGGCTGATGCAGCGGTGTTCCTAGTAAATTCAAATCCATAAGCACTTTGCAAACAAATTCTATGAATGTTTTACCTATACTAGGAATGCTGAAACCGGGGCTCGGCAGCATTTGATCCATTGTGCAGCAGTTTTGTGTTGGTTATTAATAAATAGATCAATCTGGTGCGCTTTTACTTTGATGTTTCCATGGGTAACAATTGTATCTGTTGATTATAAGCTTGATAACAAAACCTTATATCTTGGCAACATAACCTAAACCTGCTTTGGAATATTCGGAAATAAAATGCGCGGAAAGGAATAGGGGGACTTCAGGAAGGAACGCCTAAAGTTAGGACGGCATACCAACGTTGCCAGTTCGTGCACTGATGGACAAAGCGGGAAACTTAAACTTTTAAACTAATATGTTTCAAATTATAATGATAGGTTTGTTAACTCAAAAATTTTATGTAACAGCATATGTTATGATTACGCATAAATTCTCCAAAATTTACTAAATTATCTTTACTTTAATTTTCTTTTAGAGAAGTCAAATGCCAATATTCATTTGTTAAATTAATAAAAATCAGGATATTTATACATTTTATATTTTTTATTAACACAAATTTAGATATAATATAATTATTAATTTAAATAATTGTTAATGTAAATATTAAAAGACAATACAAAATATTTTTTTCCTAATTATTCACTCATATAAATTATCATTTCCAGGATCCTTAGATATAATTTCTGAATGCGTGCCATGTAAATTTTCTGTAATTAGCCGAGTTTCTTCAATATTGGGTTTCCGGCTACGGTTTTTGTTCCTATTTTGTTTACGTGTTGAATGAAAAGAGGCCTGTTTTCGAATTTTCTTATTAGCTGGCTCTCCAACATACTCTGTTTTCAAATCAAAGTTTTTTATTTCCATTTCACTAATGAATTCAGCACTTTTTAAAAAAAAATTAACTATATTTATTGCCATTGACAGCACACATGGGCTTACTGCCTATGATTTTGAACTCGCTACTATTTTAACTGTAGATGAGTTTAATGAAGGGATGCCCTTAGCATTTATGTTTTCTAACAGGAAAAATTCTTATATCAATCAAGTTTTCTTTCAGAGAATAATAGATGACGTGAGCATTATGAAAACTGACACTTTTATGTCAGATATAACAAATGTATTTTATAACCTATGGGAAAATATAATGGGTCCACCACATAAACAGCTTTATTGTGCCTGGCACATAGATTGTGCGTGGCAGTCAAATTTGTCAAAAATTAATAATGTTGAGAAGAGGGAATGGGTTTATAAAACTTTAAAATATTTACAGACACTTTTGGATCTGCAGAAAATTCAAGTTTCTGGATATTCTGAAAAATGATACAACATTAAAGTTTTGTCAATATTTCATTAATTATTATGCAACTTGGGTCTATTGTTTACGAGTTGGAGCAATAGCCAATACAAATATGCATCTCGAGAGTATGCATAAAACATTAAAATATTATTACTTACAAGGTAAAAAAATTAAACGTTTAGACAAGACACATCATGTTTTGATGGAGTTTTTTAAAAATAAAAAAAATTAAAGAATTATAAAACTAACAAAAGGGGAAACTTCAGAACTAGTGAAAAATATCTATGCAAGACATCGTGTAGCAATATCCACCAAGTTTACTGTGAACGCAATAGAAGGCAACAAAGTTTATACCATTAAATGTAATTCTAGTGAAAACACATATTTAATTACAAAAAATCTTTCCGACGGTAATGCATGCTGCCCAATAATATGCTCTATTTGCTCCATATGTTTGCATACCTTTAGCTGCACTTGTGTGTATTTCAATATAAAAACTTTAATCTGTAAAGATATACATTATATTCCATCTAATTACCCAAACTCAGCTCCTGGTAGCACAAATGTAATAGCAGGAAATAGTAGTAATGAAGTTAACAATGTTATTCAAAATTTAGCAACATTTTCAAGAAATAATGATAAACCTTTGGAAGAAATAATAAAAACCAAAGAGTATTCAACCGAACAATTAAAACTAATTTTAGAGAATATAAAAAGTGATGACTCCATTAGAGAAATGGATATAAAGAACTTTGATTTGAAAACAGAGTATGTTGGAGAGTCAGCTAATAAGAAAATTCGAAAACAGGCCTCTTTTCATTCAACACGTAAACAAAATAAGAACAGAAACTGTAGGAAACCCAATATTGAAGAAACTCGGCTAATTACAGAAACTTTATATGGCACGCAATCAGAAATTGTATCAAAGGATCCTGCAAATGATAATTTATATGAGTGAATAATTATGAAAAAATATTTTGTATTATCTTTTAATATTTACATGAATAATTATTTAAATTAATAATTATATTATATCTAAATTTTTGTTAATAAAAAATATAAAATGTATAAATATCCTGATTTTTATTAATTTAACAAATGACTATTGGCATTTGGCTTCTCCTAAAGAAAATTAAAGTAAATATAATTTAGTAAATTTTGGAGAATTTATGCGTAATCATAACAGTTGCTGTTACGGTAAATTTTTGAGTTAATATGCGTTATCATTGTAATTTGAAACATATTAGTTTGAAAGTTTAAGTTTCCCGCTTTATCCATCAGTGCACGAACTGGCAACGTTGGTACGCCGTCCTAACTTTAGCCGTTCCTGGGGACTTCTACTGAAATACGACCTTGAAACAAGTGAGAGAAAAGTTCTACCCTAGAGTTCCTAAATTAGTAACTCTATTCTACCCTAGTGTTGTCTTTTGCTACTAGTGCCACCAATATAATGGCAAGAATAACTCTAAATTACTAGTTACTATTGAATGTTTCTAGTTAGGTTGGCATGTACAAGTAACAACATAACCTGACTTTCATAAATAAAGCACATAGGGCCGGTTGCAGAAAGCAATGTTAAGTCTGGTGTTAGCTAACGCGACGTCAAAGTGAACAAAAACGAATCAAATTTCAAATGCTTATGGTAACTAATACATTAGTAAACAAAATTTGATGCGATTTTGTTCACTTTGACGCGATGTTAGCTAACACCAGACTTAACATTGCTTTCTGCAACCGGACCATAGTGTTTTATTTATGCTACTTCTATAGTAAATAACTATTATAGTATCAATTAAGCAACTAGTAATACAATAATTTAAAGTTTATTATAGAAAAATACAAGTAGAAACAATCAAGTAACCAAAGGTTTCTTAAAATTAACCAAAAACAAATCACACCTAAATATATTTGATATCAGCGGTAACATGGAAATCTGAATTGGTTTTGCTAATAACTATTAAAAAAGTGTTGATTCTTTAGATTGCTCGTTCAACATGGATACGCCCCTTAGCAATTCGTTTCGTCAATATTTCCTCCCCTCCTTTCAATCTAGATCTACCCGCAAGAAATGGGGGTATAAGTAATTTATAGTTGTTTTCATTACCACAAAACTCTAACCATAAAAAAACATTTTGCGAGATTTGTTTTTGGTTTAGGAAATGGATGGTATCCCAGCGTTTTCAACTTCGTAGACTTGGATGTGTTACTACAATCCTTGTAAAAGCATTTCGGAATTTTGTGGTATTTCTAAAAGCATAAAATGAATGATTACACATCATTACTCTTTTACAACTAGCAAATAACACAAAATAAAAGTATGTATTGAGTTCAAGAACTTACTTTAGCGTAGTTTATGCAAATTTCCTTTAGTGGAGTATATGGTGGAGGAATAAACAATTTTAGTAAAACACACGAAGCAGGCTACTGGCGGGATTACAAGGAGCAGAATAAGAAAGCAAAGAACAACAACGAATACAGAAAGTCAGGTTATATTGTATTTGTACATGCCAACTTAACTAGTAATATTCTAATATTGAATAGTAACTAGTAATTTAGAGTTACTCTTGCCATTATATTGGTGTCACTGGTAGCAAAAGACAACACTAGGGTAGAAAATATTTAGGGACTCTAGGGTAGAATCATATATGTAATACTTACTCATTGAACTCAATACTTAGTATTGAGTTCAATGTACTTACTATATTGCTAGCGGCTATGAGTGGGAAACTCACGAAGGAAGTGAGACAGACAACCAACTCTTCAATGTATAATGGTGAGCTGTAAGCATATATCTAATACTTACTATATTGCTACCGGCTATGAGTGGGAAACTCACCGATGAAGTGAGACACACAACCAACTCCTTCATGTATACGGTGAGCTGTGCGCAAGCGCGGCGGCATCGTCCGCCCAATGAGGAAGTGGTCAAGTTTAAAATTCGCTTCTAAAGGCGGAGTTCGCATTCCCACGCATGCGCACGAGACGCGTTATACTCCAAGTAATACTATGTCGGCGCCGTAATGTTTTCTGAAGTTTCCAGGCCCTACCAGCAATATATGTGTATTATATATATCGCTGTAAGCATATATCTAATACTTACTATATTGCTAGCGGCTATGAGTGGGAAACTCACCAAGGAAGTGAGACAGACAACCAACTCTTCAATGTATAATGGTGAGCTGTGTGCAAGCGCGGCGGCGTCGTCCGGCCAATGGGGAAGTGGTCAAGTTTAAAATTCGCTTCTAAAGGCGGAGTTCAAATTCTCACGCATGCGCACGAGACGCGTTATACTCTAAGTGAGACTATGTCGGCGCCGTAATGTTTTCTGACGTTTCCAGGCCCTACCAGCAATATATGTGTATTATATATATGGCTGTAAGTAAGCGCGTCGCCGGCGCGGTGGGGAAGTGAACCAACCAAGTTTAAAATTCGCTTCTAAAGGTAGAGTTCGAATTCTCACGCATGCGCACGAAACGCGTTATACTCTAAGTGAGACTATGTCGGCGCCGTAATGTTTTCTGACGTTTCCAGACCCTACCAGCAATATATGTGTATTATATATATGGCTGTAAGTAAGCGCGTCGCCGGCGCGGTGGGGAAGTGAACCAACCAAGTTTAAAATTCGCTTCTAAAGGTGGAGTTCGAATACTCAGGCATGCGCACAAGACGCGTTATACCAAGGCGGTCTATATTGTTCCAGGCCATGACACTGGCTCTGTTGCCAGATTGTGTGGTAGGCCATTCCAAGACACACTCACGCCCGTATTCATAGTCGTTCGCCAGCGGATCGCCGGCGACTCGCCGGAGTTTCGTTATGAATAGTATGTTGGCGGCACTGTACGTCTATGTCAAATTCGAGGTTAGCAGGTTAGATTCTGTGTCAATTTTTGTCAAAACTGACGGAAAACCTAACCTGCTAACCTCGAATTTGACATAGACGTACAGTGCCGCCAACATACTATTTATAACGAAACTCTGGCGAGTCGCCGGCGATCCGCTGGCGAACGACTATGAATACGGGCGTAAGTTTTGTTTGTTTGAAATATATTTGACATTAATAGCTATTTTTGTATTAAGGGCGTGAAGGAGGCGATTTTGGCCCGCGGCGGAATTATAAGCCAGAGGCCCGAAGGGCCGAAGGATTATAAAACGCCAAAGGGCCAAAATCGCCGTTCACGCCCGAAATGCAAACAAGATTTTTTGTAAAATCCACCATAAAGCTTTGAAAAATAAATGGCACGATTCGTTCTCAAAAATCAAATTGTTGTTGGTTGCCAATGTGATGCTGGTTTTTTAGGCCTTAGGGCGCAAAAGGCATTATTTACGCCCGCAAATTATTTTTAGGCCTTAGGGCGCAAACGGCACTATTTACGCCCGCAAATTAATGCATAAATGACCATATTTTAGTACGATTTTACAAAAAAACTATTTTGACAAGGGAGTTCATATAAGTTCCAGAAATGCCTCTGAAGTGTTATGTACCAAGCTGCAAGTTAACTTACACTTTATCAGTTGCTCCATATGTTAGCGTGTTCAAGTTTTCATCTAATAGAACGGTGGCACAAAAATGGAAAGACATTTTGCATTTAGAACACTGGCGGATTGGAAAGGCTAGTGTTATGTGTGAAAAGCACATTAAAGGAGCAGATATAAAGGGTAATAAGATGAAGAGACTTGTTCTGACTGCAATATCACTAGCTTCCACGCAAGTTATTTTTAAGAAATTACTGTTTTAGAAGAAGTCAAATTAGTAACAATTTACTTGCAATGGAATTGCATTAGGAATTGTTTTTAAATCGAATATTGCAGTGAAGTGACGCACTGCGATGTAAATAGCAGTGATTTTACAGATCTTTTTTTAACTAACATGCATCAGAATGACAGGGATAGTGCACTGACAGATTGCTCATTTAGTGACCAAAACTAGTAATTTTTTGTTAAAGGTTGGCGCAGCCGTGTTGCCAGATTGTGGTAGGCCATTCCAAAGGCCACTTTATAGGCCCAGTGTCATGGCCTGGAACAATGTAGACCGCCTTGGTTATACCAAAGAATATAGATAGGGGAAGAAGGACAGCCTTGTGGGTTATTAGCGTATTATTTAAAAGCTCCTCAGTTCTTGCCTGGCTCTCAAGCAGCCGCCGCCAGTACTAATGAACTCGTTCACGGCTACGGTCGGGGACGCATTTACAGATCCCTGTCGCATTTTTCCCAAGAACGCGTCTCAGCGTTGCCAGATTGCAAGGAAGTTACAGAGTTATGATTTTAACAGCTATTTGTATAAGAGCGAAATTGGCAATTTGATTTTGCGCTCAAAATATACACAAGATTTTATACAGAGTGGAGTAATTTTCGAGGTGCCACCATTGGCATCTCGGAAACGGTAAGAGATACAACTTTGGTCAAATGGGGAAAAAGGTGCACATTTATGAGGCCAATTTATTGACACTTCTGTTTTTCCGAAAAAAACGCATAGCCTACTTGTTATAATCGAAAAACTGAAACTGGTCGATTTTTTCAACCATGCATAACTTTTTTATTATTTCATATAATTTCAATTTTCAAAAAAGAGCTTGTAGGGAATTGTAGGCTCTACAGAATAGGCCTACTTTAATATTTTTCTGATTCGTAATTTTCGAGGTACAGCCCAAACTTACATTTTTTTAAATGGAATGGATATCAAAATTTTGCATCATTGGAAAGCTAATTTCACATACTTATTTTCACAAACTTTTAAAATATTTTATAAAACACTTTTTAATCTAGTGTGCCTTGACTGTGTTAGTTGTAAAAACAAATGAATAGTGTGCTCTGGTTGCTATGTAACAAAACAAAAGACAATTTGCAGTGAAAACTTTCTAAACATACTGCAATAAGAAATAATAAGCTACTAACTACTCAAAGTTTAATCATATGCTCAAAAGTTATTATTAGTGACTTTTATTTGATATTTTTTCCACAAATATTAAAGTTTGGCAAATGTTTTACGTTTTATGAAAATAGGTTTTTCGGTCAGTTCTATCGTAAATAAGTCAATAGTCAATAGGTCGTTACCTACTTTCGATTAATTCTTCATTAGCATCGTTCCTTACTGATGTGCTTTCCTGATAAGACGTGTCCCATTCCTTAGGCTAATTAACAGGACAGCTTATAAGAATTTCTTCTGGAAATTCACATTCAGTTGTGCTGAAGTTTGTCTTCAGTGTTGTCGTATACTCTTTTGACGTTTCCTTTTCCGAAATTGATCACTCGAACGCTTAATCTTAATCATGGTTAATTCGTGCGTATATTTTGAATGTAAGCGAAATCGCAGAACCGACTGCGATTTAAGCTTTTTTCGTTTTCCTATAGAAAAAGAAAGACGCGATTTGTGGTTGATTAATTGTGTCAATCCACAGCTTTTCACGTTATCTGAAGAACAATTACGTGAAAGAACTGTGTGTGCCATGCATTTTTCCGAAAAACAGTTTATGAATTCAAGAAAAAATAGGCTGAGTCATAATGCTGTTCCCTTAAATTACAAAACTGCCATGCAACCTGACCACGCAACATCGCCAGTGTCGCCCAAAGAACTCGCATTTAAAAAAGAGATCATGCCAAGGGTCTATGGTAAAGCGACGTCTAGTTCGGGCTCTTTTCATTTGGATGAAGATCATATTGCTTCGCCTATGCAATTAGATGCAGATACCATACCGGATTCGTCTATGATACAGGTTAGTTCCTTTAAAAATGCCCGTTCTGTATACAGTGTGGTGATAACGTCCCGCACAAAATTCATTATTTTCTTATTTAATGTTTTTTGGGAAAACCCCGAAACACGTCATTTTATTTTTTAAAAAGACTCAATTTTCCCCCTTATTTTGATAGATCTCCTCGCCAGTTAAATGATGATGTAAAAAAATTAGTGCCCCTCGTAGGTAACAATTGTTTTGAGAAAAATACACATGAAGTTCAAACAATTCAGAATTTATTTTTAATGAAAATAAGAGCTATGACAAAAACTACCTAATTTTGATTTTAAAACATTTACCACTGTTTCACAAATGTGTCAAAGTCAACAATTTAACGTTTCTAAGGAAACAGATGTGGTGCTTTATTTTAATTTAAAAAAAATCTGAATTTTTTGAACTTTATGTGTATTTTTCTCAAAAAATTGTTATGTGGGGTACTAATTTTTTATATCACCATTTAACTGGCGAGATCTATCAACATAAGGGGGGAAAATGGGATTTCCATTTGAAAAAATTAATAATGACGTCATAGCGCAGAAACAAAAGCCTCCCTCACCCTTCTATTTTTGAAAAATTTATTGTTTATTCTAATTGTCGTTACTATTTTGCTTCAAAGAATCAGAAAATAAAAAAATCGAATTTTTATGCCATACAAAATATGATTTTCAGGGACTTCGAAAATTTCACCTAACCATGTTAGGAGGCGGGGTTTTACGATAGCGCTCAAGCAGCCGTTTTGAGGAAAACAACTATACTGTTAAATGCAAAAGAAAATATGAACAATTTCCAGTATGGGAAAGTCTATGGACGGTGCCATGTCCACTTTTTAAAGAATAAAATTGACGTGCCAGGGTTTTCCCAAAAAACATTAAATAACAAAATTATTAATTTTGTGTAGAACTTTATCACCACACTGTATAATAAAATTTTTAAATTTTCCATCGATAGTAGGTTAACACGATGTCCGATTATAGGGGCTTAAATCTTATAGTTTCCCCAAATTTGTTGCTCGATCTTCGTGTAGGTACTAATTAAATAAGGTATAATTAGTTAAAATTTCTTTTAAAGTTTTATTAATTAAATCAGAACTAAATCCCAAGCAGTAAGTATACAGGGTGATCAATTTTCACTTCTTTACGAGTTTTTATTCAATAACACAAAATGAACAAAAGTTGGCAGTTTCATAAAATACAGAAAAATTATTGACGTTTTGAATTCTCTGATAAATTGTGTAGAAATATGTAGGCAAAACAATGAGCTTGTAAAGCATTTTAATGGAGCCTACAGCATGAAAATCTTTTCTGTTATTAGTATGTTTTATTTTTAAAAACCATATTTCAACAGGCCATGTTAGAAATGCCAACACCTACCAAAACAAAAAAGCGCCGTAGTTCTGCTGTGCTACATCAAAAAATTGCAAAACTGCGAAGACAAGTGGCGGCAAAAAATTCACAAATTTACCGTATGAAGAAGCAATGTGCACGAAAGGGGGCTAATTTAGATGCACTGGGCTTGAAACCAAAAACCGTTCGCGTCTTTGTAAATATGCAACTTTCTCACAAATCTAAACAACCTTGGACAGAAGCTGAAAAAGAATTGACCTTAAATATGTACCACAAATCTCCAGCCCTCTACTTTTTTATGAGAGAAAAATTAAAATTTACTATGCCCTCCAAATCTACAATAGTTTCATGGTTACGGTTAAACCAACTTAATACAGGCACCAGTACGGAACTAATGAAAAAACTGGCTGTTAAAGTTAACAGCATGACCGATGGTGAAAAACAGTGTGTCGTATTACTTGACGAAATGCATTTAAAGAAAGGTCTAGAATATAATCCACGCCAAGATATGATTGAAGGTTTCGAAGATTTAGGACATCTTGGACGGAAAAGCAAAATCGCTAGTCATGCACTAGTGTTTATGGCAAGAGGACTTATTCACAAATGGAAGATTCCTGTCAGCTTTTATGTTTCTTCAGGTACCATTAAACATGGAGAGCTATCTTCCCTCATTATTAAAAACATCGAAGAGTTACAAAGAATAGGACTTAAAGTGCGTGCTGTTACTAGTGACCAAGCTGCTACAAATAGAGCTGCATTTTTAAATCTAGGAGTTACTGCAGAACAGCCGTATTTTTTTTGTCTGCGACGCAAAAATTTTTGCAATATATGACGTACCGCACTTGATAAAAAGCGTACGGAATAATCTTCTATCAAAGGATTTTTACGTGGAGGGCAAGAAAGTTTCTTGGAAAGATATCGAAGAGGCATACAAAATAGATAAATCTTCTTGTACTGTTCGAGCAGCTGTAAAAATCACGGATGCCCACATCTACCCCAATACTTTCCAGCGAATGAGGGTTAAATTTGCAACGCAAGTGTTTTCCAACACCATGAGTGCTACGATAAGAACTGCTGTTGGAACGGGCGAGTTAAAAAGCACCAGCGCTCTGGATACTGCAGAATTCGTACAGAAAATTAACTATTTATTTGATTGCTTAAACAGTCGAATGCTGAAAGACCGTAACCCATATGCATGTGCTCTATCCGTCAACGTACCGCGTACTGAAAATAATTTGAAAGAGTATTTGCAGTGGGTTAAGACTTGGCAGTGCCAGAAAAAGACGTCATGGGATATGTTGAGGACATACCATATACAGTTGCTGAACAAACTGAATTAGCAGAAGATGGTAACCTCAGTTTACTCAGTGAGGTAATAGAAGTTTCAACACAACCAAATCAAGAAGCCACATTAGAATCTTGTGCGACGGTATATGTAGCTGGTTATGTCATTCATAAAACGCTTTTACGTTTTAATTGTGATCAGTGTCAAAATATGTGCAGCCGTGACTCTGTAGTGCATCATAATGAACTGTTTTTACAGCAAAAAGACTATGGTGCGGGCGACTGTGTTATTTACCTAAAAAAACCTTCAAGTATTTTAATAAAAGTAGTTACAATGTTACTTGAACATTTTGAATATTATTTTAAAAATAGTAAGTCGTGTGTAAGTTTTAAGAAAACATTATTAGCATATAGTGTAAATAAAGTGAAAATTTTAGTACCAGGGTGGCTTAACGAGCAAGACACATGTTACTCTCATAAACTGTTTTTAATTAATCATTTAATTACGTGCAAACTCCATAAAACGTTGAAATGGCTATCGCAAGATTTAAGGACTACAAACCAGTCTGGTACACGCAACAAAAAAATACAACATTTAAGTAATGTTTAAAGCTTAAAAAATGTACGTTTATATGCTTACAGATATATTTGCGTACTTCCTATTCTTTGTAACTTTGTATAGTATATTGTTTTATTGTATGTAATATTTACACCTTGAAAATATCATTTATTTAATAGATCATTGAAATTGGCGAGAGTAAGAAATGTATATCTTTATTTCAAAATATTTTAATTTAAACTGGCGTTAATGGATCTGACTCAAATTTCCTATAATCTGCCTTTAAAAAAAAGTAATTAAACCCGTAAAAGGTTGGGGCAAATTGGGGTTCAATCCCTAACAATAGGTACCTAACTCTTTATTAACAAATTATTATTTATATCGCCCAAAAATTATGTCAAATGCAAGTAATAATAATTTATTTAAAAATAGCTATTTGGCATAATTTTTGAGCGACTTAAGTATAATAATAATAATAATAATAAATGTCGTTTATTGAGCAAAAATAAATGAAATTGTTATTTTACAATATACTTGAATTATGAATACATAAGTTGCTCAAAGGGGCAAAGTTCAGGCGTGCTAATCGAATTAGCATACTGTTCTACCACTTAACCCCAAGGTAAATAAAGAAAACAGATAATTTGTTAAAAAAAGGTATATTGTTGGGTATTGAACCCCAACCCTCGATTAGTTTGCAGCTCCTTAACCACATAAGTTCTTTTTCGTTTCTACTCTAATTTACGTTTAAAGTGCAGTAATTTAAACTAGAGTATAAATTATTAAATAATTGTGAGTTTTCTGTGAAAACCGCCCCGATTCATTTTTTTTAATAACAGATTGTACAGGACTTGGGTCAGATCCCTAATCACCAAATTAAATTTTTGCATACATTTCTGAAAGATAATTTAATGTCGATAATAAATGTTCGAATAATATTGTCTTATTCTTTGCTGAGACTATACATAGAGAGATCGCCAACTTAAATGTGCCTAAATAGATATTTTTTAATGCATCAAGTAAATGAGATATTCAAGGCGTACTGTTTTAGTAGCCGTACTGTACTCTATACGTATCAACTTCACAAGATACAATATTATCTTTGTTTTTATTTGCTTTTTAAAATAGATCACTGTAAACTATATTAATCGTCAACATTACTTGAACAATAATTTCCTCTCGTATTAAAATTTTTAAATAAAATCCGTATATTGTTTATTAATGTTTTTTTTTCATTATTTGTACATAGCTAATTCTATATTCATTATAGAATTTTGTGAGAATAAAGTGGGGACAATCTGAACAGAGATGCCTGAGAGGCTGTGTCAGGACTCCGTTACTTTGCGCTGATTCTATCCCTAATTTTAAGCGCGTAGATGAGACTGCATCTACGCTTTAAGCCATCTTAGTCAATGGCACTTAAAGGGACGACAGTAATTCACTCCTGAGATGCACATGCACATCTCGACAGTATTATGGCTTGGTATAGGAGTGGCGACGTAGTGAATGAATCAAACATTAAATGCAGATTGATTTTTATTATGAAAATAGACTAGTATTTATACAAAACTAAAAATGCTTAACGCAGTAACAATATCAAAGTTCATATATACAGTTTACTAGGGAAGAGTGTTTAAATTACAAAACAGCAGATAAGCAATTTGTGCAGTTTTTATTTCCTGCTAGAGCGAAGGTCGCCCGTTGAACTTACTACTGTAGGTCGGTATTGTGCATGGAGTGCAGAATTGCATTTTCCTGGTCTTTAACTCGTATGATTGCGTAATAACACTGGCTTTTAAATTACGAATAATGTTTCGTAAATTTGAACTGAAATATATAGCTTTTAATCTAATTTAAACATATTAAATTTAGTAATTGGTGATTGCAACATTAAATTTTTCTTGCTAATAAATGGGAATTGCATTTAAAAAACATGCAACTGGATTTCGTAAATTTTAGAAAATAAAATGTATGTGTGTTGAAATCAAGTTTAAACATATTGCCAATTTTAGGCCGAAGAAAAAGAAAAGGAAAACTATATTGTTTCTTCCACATTAAGGGTTTTTAAAGGATATTCTTCTACGGCTGACTGGCGTTGTTTGGATTGATGCTTCCTTCGGTTGATCCTTTTCCGAATGTAGTAGAAAGCTCCTATTAGAATAGCCCCTCCTAATAGGCTGCCTGTGATCTCGCTGGATAGATAGGAGTGGTGGCGGATGGTTTTCCAAGTTATGTCTTTTAGGTGCTGCTGGAATTCCAACTGTGAAGTTTGTAGATCCTCGAAGTGGTCTGACTGTTTTAGAACTGGCTCCTCTGCAATTTCTGAAAAGGAGTTGGGTGTTATTGTGTTGGTAAAGTTGATGCTGACGGCCTTGGAATATCCTGCGAGGATCTTGACTTTCTTGCTATGCCTGGGGGTTAACGTATTCTTTGTAGTTTGTATGATGCAGTCTGACGAGATCTGAATCACACCTGTAGTGTTGACAGTGACTTCTTCCCTATTGCCACTACAAGTGATAGCTATTCGGGTTGGCTTGTTGACTACGAACATCCAGGTGTTTTCCATTTATAGTTGTTTCCAAATAATGGACTGGATCTGATGTCTTCGTAGGCTGCACTGACTAATTTCTGTTCGATGATATATATCATCAATGATGCAATTTGGGTTATTTTCAATTCCTTTCACGACTGTTGGACTGCAGATATACGTGTTTGGAGTAATTTGGAGATTTTCTTTGAATTCCTCATCTGTCTCTTGAAAGTACATTTGTAAGTTGTAATCCACAGCGAAGATCCCTTTTGGTACGTCGATCACCCAGTAGGACCCATTGTTAATTTGGAGAGGAATTGGTGTCACCTTGATTAAGGTATATTCGGTTTTTTCGACTATGATGAAGTATCCTTGGACGTTGATGTAGATGTCATCATGTCCGATGTCGACCTTCAGGATTGGAGTCGGTAAAATTTCTAAATTTGGCGAGAGTTTACTGGTTGCATTTGCGAGGATTTGCTTGATTTGGGCAGGTGTTATTAACTCGTAAAAATTACCTTGTTGGAAATGAACGTTCAAAATGTTTGTGTGGTAATTGCACAGTTCACTAATAACATTTGTGGCGACTTGATAGACACTGATGATGTGGATATTTAATCGGTTGGAGTCGGTTGCCTTATACCACTTGTCCATGTTGTTGATCGCCCTGATTCCTTGGTTCAGCTTCTCTTGGAAATGTTCCAGTTTCTGATCGATTCGTTTTTCGGTCTCATTAAATCTTGAAAGTGCTGACAGCAAGAATTTGGATTGTTGACTGTCCATTTTTATTAATTCCTGTTGATTTTTGTCGAGTCTATCAATATCTTGATAGACTTCGTCATTTACTCCGAAAATTGACGTAAGGACAGTCCCAAGCACTCCTCGTTTCTCTCGTCTTGCTATGATATCTTCCATGCCAGTTTTAATCCATTCCATATGCCTTTTTTGTTCCAGAAGATGATGCACCAATGTCTTGCATAACGTGTCTTCGGACAGTTCTTTCGCAGAGTTGCAGAGGTCGTCGAATTTGTCCACCATGTCGGTAACTGTTTCGAAGTCTTCTTCGATCTTCCCTCTCTCGAACTGAATTTCGATCCTGAATGTTCCTCGTTCAATCTTCCCGTGTCCAATATGCTCTACATAGTACCCGCTGTCTGGTTTTTGTATGTTGAATTCTGCCTTACTCAGTGTATTTGTAGTAAGGAGAGTAAATATGAGTAAAAGCATTTTCCATTTGGACCGGATAGTTTTCTTTGGTACTGGGAATGATTGTGTGTGGGTGCGGTTGGCCGAAATTTTCTCTTCAGGCTCTGGTTCCTGCGATTCTTCGTTAGTTGGTAATGGAATGATACTGCCTATGGAACGTTTTAATTGATGTCCTCCTGATTTCTGGATGGTTACTACTCGCACTGATCCATCGGGTGCAGGATGAATGTCGGTAACTCTCGCTAAGGGCCACTTACTAGGATTAATGTTTTCTTCTTTGATTAGCACTAGGTCACCAACTTTGATATTCTCCACCGGTTTCTTCTATTTGTTTCTTTGCTGTAATCCATGAAGGTAGTCTGAGCTCCATGATTTCCAAAAATCTTGCTTGATTTTTTGGATCAATCTCCAGCGATTTGACAAATTTGTTGATATTGGTGTGCTGATTGGGTCCGGTGGTGAGATTATCTCTCTTCATATCAGGAAATGGCCTGGTGTCAATGCAGTGGTATCTTCAATATTGTTGCCTTGTGGGCACAGAGGACGTGAGTTTAAGCAGGCTTCTATTTGGCAAAGCAAAGTTGTTAATTCTTCAAACGTTAGAGTAGCGTTGCCAATGGTTCTCTTCAGATGATGCTTCATTGATTTTACTCCTGCTTCCCATATTCCTCCGAAGTGTGGGGCTACTGGGGGGATGAAGTGCCATTGAGTACCAATGGTGGATAAATTTTCTTGGATAACTGGGCCTTCCATTGCTTGACGGATTTCCTTGTCCAAGACCTTTCTTGCTCCAACGAAATTCGTCCCGTTGTCGCTATAAAGATGTGCACAGCGTCCTCTTCGGGCGATGAACCTCCTGAAGACTGCTAGGAAGCTGTTAGTTGTCATGTCGCTGACGGCTTCTAAGTGTATTGCTTTGGTTGACAGACAGACAAAAACAGCAATGTATCTCTTGGATGAAGAATGCCCTCTTCCTTTAGATGTTCGGATTTGTATTGGACCGGCATAGTTCACTCCGGAATGGAAGAATGGCGGGGTTGAATTAACTCTTGTTGGTGGAAGATTCCCCATTAATTGCTGGGCTGCCTCTGCCTTGAATCGGATGCATCGAAAGCATTTCTTGATGCTGGAACTGACGGCTTTCTTTGCGTTGATGATCCAATATTTTCTTCGGACATAGGACAGTGTGAGTTGAGTGCCACCGTGTAAGGTGCGTAAATGTGCCTCATGGATTATTAATTTGGAAATATGATTGGAATAAGGAAGGATAATTGGGTGTTTTTCGTGGTAGGATAAGTTGGAATTTTCTAGCCTTCCTCCAACACGTATGATTCCATGTTGATCGATGAATGGATTGAGATTTGCGAGTTTGTTATTGGAGTCCACACATTTTCTCTTTTGGATTTGAGATCCTGTTGCCTTCAAAATAGGATCACTTCCTTGGACGACCTTGATGAGTGTGAGAATGGTGTCTTCCATTTCTTTAACTGATAGACATCCTGGTTGAATGGGAAGACGCCTACACTTGTTGATGAATCTTCGGCAGTAGGACACGACTCGTACCATTCTTGTCAGAGACGAGAAGCGATGAAGAATCTCGTTCTCGTCTTGATGAACTGTAGCTTGATGCACAGTGTAACTCTTTGCTTCTTCATTGGTTGTGACGGTGTCTGGTTGACACGGCCATAACTCTTTGTTAATTAACCAGCTTGGTCCATCCCACCATAGTGTATGTTCCTTTAATTTCCCTGGACTAGTACCTCTGGAGATGACGTCTGCAGGTTTTTCTTCTGACTTGACGTGGTTCCAATGTTGAGCCGGAATCAGGTGGTTGATTTCGGCTACGCGGTTTGCAACGAATGTCTTCCATCTTACTGGATCTCCCTTTATCCATCCTAGTGTGACCATGGAATCGGTCCAGGCGAAGATAGATACCTTAGGAATGTCAAGTGCCGTGATTACCCGTTGTAATAGATTAGAAAGTAGTACTGCTGCGCAGAGTTCCAGTCTGGGTAGTGTTGCCTTTGCTCGAGCTGGTGCCACCTTGGATTTGGCTATTAATAATGACACCTTGGATTGGCCTGATGACGTGATGACTCTGGTGTAGACCACGGCTCCAATAGCTCTTTCGGAGGCGTCACAGAATTCATGCAGTTCCATTTGGGCTTCCTTTTTGGTAAAAAGCCACCTTGGTAAAGTAATTTCTTCTACTGATTTGAGTTGAGATTTAAACGTTTCCCATTTGCCTTGGATACTTTCTGAAACTGGGTCGTCCCACTTGATATTTTCGAGCCATAGTTCTTGGATGAGCAGTTTAGCAGTGATGATTATGGGTGCCAACCAACCCAAAGGGTCGAAAATTTTAGCGACTTCGGATAATATGGTGCGTTTTGTGGATCCCTTTTGCTTCACATCCACCTTGAAGCAAAACACGTCTTCATATGGAGACCAATGAACGCCCAATGACTTCTTTACGCCGTCCTCACTTATTTCGAAGTAAGTTTGCTCCTTCAATTCTTCGGGTAGTTCTTGTATGATGGCTAATTCATTACTGCACCATTTGTGTAGGGTAAAACACCCACGTTTTAATAAGGAAATTAACTGACCTTGCTGCTTGATTGCTTCTTCTAAAGTGTCGGCTCCGGAGAGTACATCGTCCACATAAAAATCTCTCTTCACAACTTCCGCTGCTAATGGAAAGGAAGATTTTTCGTCCTCTGCTAATTGGTGCAAGGTTCGGATGGCCAGATAGGGAGCTGATGCGGTTCCATAAGTGACGGTGCATAACTTGTATTCCCTGATTGGCTGTGATTGATCGAATCTCCATAAAATTCGTTGATACTCCTGGTCTTGGCTGTTTATCTTGATTTGTCGGTACATTTTCTCAATGTCCGCAGAGAAGACGACCTTGTGAGTTCTCCATCGGAGTAGAATGTCGACCAGCTCTTGCTGAAGTTTCGGTCCAGCAGACATAACTTCGTTTAAGGATTTTCCATAAGATGCCTTGTTCGAAGCGTCGAAGACCACACGGAGCTTCGTTGATGAACTTGCTTCTCGAATTACGCCGTGGTGTGGGATGTAATACTTGCCATTGTTTTCTTGTTTCTTTTCTACTCTCTCCATATGTCCTAGATCCAGATATTCTTGCATGAATTTCTTGTATTGTATTTCTAGATCTTGGTCTTGTCTCAGCTTCTTTTCCAGATGTAGTAATCTTGCCAATGCCGAGGGTTTGGATTTTCCCATGCTCACTGGAGTTTGCTTAAATGGAATCTTGACTATGTATCTTCCATCCTGGTCTCGCTGCACTGTGTCTGTGAATTTATTTTCACATACCTGGTCGTCTGGGGAAATTTTTCGTTGAGTGGGGACTTCTTCTATGTTCCAGAATTTTTGTAACTGCTCATCTTCTTCGATTTTGGCAACCATGGTGTTGACTTTAATGATTTCGTTATGTTGTCTTCCAATGGTTCCAGATAAGATCCAGCCCAGCTCGGTATTTTGTCCTAAGATGCCATCCTTTGTTTTAGTGATTCCTTCTAGAATTATTTTTGAATATTCTTCGGCTCCTAGAATTATGTCTATGGGGCCAGGTTGGTTGAAGGTTGGATCGGCGATGAAAATATTGCTCCAGGAATTGATATTTATGTTTGGGATAGGGGATGAAGGCATGGCTTTGGTAAGTTTGGGAAGTATGAGTAAATTTACAGGTAGGGAAAAGTCACTTGAAAATCTAGGTGTGATCAAACCTGGGATTTTCCATTTGGCAATTTTTGGCTCGCTGTTCCCAATTCCTGTGATTTCAGCTCGAACGTTGGTCCTGGGTAACCCCAATAATTCGGCTGATGCTTTCGTGATGAACGACCCCTGAGACCCGGGATCTATTAATACTCGTAGTAGATGAGTCATCCCGGATGCTGCCTTTACTTGAACCATTGCTGTGGCAAGTAGCACTTGGCTCTCCTGTGCGCCTAAATTGGCGGTGATGATGTCCGACTTCGGCTTCTTTTCTGGAGCGTTGGAAGTCTTCATAGCTGCTGCATGAGCTGACGTTCTCATCCTTTGGGCAGGGAGCGGCCTTGATGGTGGCTGCGCCTTATGAAGCAGTATATGATGCGGGAAGCGACAGATCCTACAATTAAAATAGGCGCGACATGGTATATTTGAATCGTGCCGCAAGCATCGATAGCACAATCGATTGGTTTTTACTGCTTCTAGTTTTTCATGGGTAGATAGCCTCTGGAATTGGCTACAGTTGTCGATGTAATGATCTCCATGGCATAGCTTGCAATTTAGGGATGCGGAAGCGTAATTCTTCTGTGGTCTTTCCTGCCTGGGCTTTCGAGCTCCATCTATGGATTCTAGGGATTGGAACCGCACTTGCAGGAAAGCCATTAAATTTTGGTGATCCTGGACATTGAAGCGACTGTTCATATAATTTGTTGGTTTCAGGATCCCATTTTCGAGCGATAGCTCTGTTAATCCACGGACCCCAACTGTCCGTGGAGATGCCTAAATTTTTGATTGCCTCCACACATTCCTTGATGGAGTCGTGCAATCTTTTTAACCCTTGGGCTGACTCTTTGGAGAGGACCGGCAGATCGAATATGGTATCTAGCAATTTAGTTAAAATAAGGCGATTATTTTGATACCTTTGTTGCAGCAGATTCCAGGCGGTGTTGTAGTTTGCTTGGGTAACAGCTAGATGCTGGATCAGTCGGCTTGGCTCTCCCTTAAGATGCGTCTTTAAATATTGCATCTTGATGACATCGTCCATATTCTGGTTGTCATCTACTAATTTAGTGAACAGGTCCTTGAAAGTGGCCCATTCCTCATAATTTCCCTCGTATATGGGAATTTTGACTTGAGGAAGCGAGATGGCTGCTGCTTGCTCGTTCCTTGTCGACGCTTGCAATAAAATAATTAAATTTCTATACCTGTCTTCCAACGTAGTATATTCAGGACTGAAGTGCATTTGTTCTGAAGCCATGTCGTTTGACATAACTTCTTCGTCCATCTCGACCACACGATCCCATTTTTCTCTTAATTCCCTTGTCGTGATAGCGGGCCTCCCTAATTCTTGTGTTAGTTCGGCGTCGTCCATCGCTTGCTTAAAATTCTGGATCCGAATCTGCAGTTTTCGGATACGAACCTTTTGCTCGGGGTTGGCCACCATTTCCTCTTGCGTTCTGCTTACGGAGGGGTTGGAAATTTCCGTTGTTTTTGAACAGCTCTGCAAGTAACTTTTTGCTTCGCCGTATATGGCTTTAATTTGGTCGTAATACCCTGTTTTAAAATAATTATGAGTTGGAATACTTAGCTGCCCCATTTCTGCGTGATTTTTAGTTGCAGTGTTCCAAAGTTCGTCCAGCGTTTTGTTGCGACTGGCGATGTAGGCTTCATTTTTTCGGCTGGCAGGGTCCTTTTTGCTGTTGGATAATATTTGCTTTATCTTCTGCGCGAGCTCTTCTTGGGCGATAGCTAAGTTGTTGAATTCCTCCATGTTGTTGGCCATTTTCTGGGAACTGGGTGGTTGGCAGATGTTGTCTTTTTCTCGGGATGTGTTTTTTCGTTAGTTGGAGACAAATCCGGCTCGAAGGACCATGAACAGAGATGCCTGAGAGGATGTGTTAGGACTCCGTTACTTTGCGCTGATTCTATCCCTAATTTTAAACGCGTAGATGAGACTGCATCTACGCTTTAAGCCAGCTTAGTCAATGGCACTTAAAGGGACGACAGTAATTCACTCCTGAGATGCACATGCACATCTCGACAGTATTATGGCTTGGTATAGGAGTGGCGACGTAGTGAATGAATCAAACATTAAATGCAGATTGATTTTTATTATGAAAATAGACTAGTATTTATACAAAACTAAAAATGCTTAACGCAGTAACAATATCAAAGTTCATATATACAGTTTACTAGGACAGAGTGTTTAAATTACAAAACAGCAGATAAGCAATTTGTGCAGTTTTTATTTCCTGCTAGAGCGAAGGTCGCCCGTTGAACTTACTACTGTAGGTCGGTATTGTGCATGGAGTGCAGAATTGCATTTTCCTGGTCTTTAACTCGTATGATTGCGTAATAACACTGGCTTTTAAATTACGAATAATGTTTCGTAAATTTGAACTGAAATATATAGCTTTTAATCTAATTTAAACATATTAAATTTAGTAATTGGTGATTGCAACATTAAATTTTTCTTGCTAATAAATGGGAATTGCATTTAAAAAGCATGCAACCTCTTATGTAATTTTTATAGGTACCTAGCTACCTATTAAATGTTTAAAAGTGTTGCATGTAAAACTTATAAAACCTTTATTTTACTTGGTACCAGTTCATCCGATTGACAACAAATGCTTTAAATAATAACAAAACAAACCAAAGAATATGCACCTATATTTAATATTCTTTGTAACTAACTTAACTTAGATGTAAGCAGAATCAAACTACTTAAATATTCTTTGGCAGAATACAAGTTTATTTCGGGTAGGTACAACCATTGTAAAACTATTGGAATTGTAGAGAGAAAGTTCTTGCAACACTGTTATAGCTCAAGAATGCTAATGACGCATTTACATGCTGAATGCCACTGATAAGGTAAGCACTTTGACGCTAGGAGCTCCCAGCGGCATTTTCGAACAAAAAATGATATATTTAACCAAGTAAATAGTTATGCAACCCAAATCACAGCATATACGTTATAGCCCATAACGCTGTCCTTCTTCCCCTATCTATATTCTTTGGTTATACTCTAAGTGACACTATGTCGGCGCCGTAATGTTTTCGGGCGTTCCGAGGCCCTACTAGCAATATATGTATAATACATATATGGGTAGAATCAGGGCCGTTCCTACCGGTGGG
>CALNHX010001074.1:24113-254507 GCA_940337035.1 Agriotes lineatus
GCTAGTCGGGTTATATGTCGATAACTTGAGGCACAATAATAAAAAAGTGTCAGTTTGCCAATTTAAATAATCCGACCGGGGAGCAGGAGGATTTTTTTGTTAAACTGACACGATTTGTTATTTAGATAGATGTTTCTTGGTATGTACAAATCTCCCTGTAGACCTCAGTCAAAAGTTCCCATAAGAACTGGAACTCCTGCTGCTACAAACTGATATTAGAAGATTGAAATGGACCTAAAAGAGTATTCGCGGCAGTGTTTTTGGATGCGTTCCTTGTCATGTTACAGTTGCCTTATAAAGTGACTATACACAATATCATTGTTACTATAATTTTTGAATTATCATGTTGGTTCACAAAATTCGGAATTTTGATTGTAGATTAATAAATATCATTAATATTATGAAAATATATCTATCTACTATCAGTAACCTCTTTTATCTAGCGGTGTAGAAGCTGAAAATATGCTATTTAAATTCCTGTTTTGGCCTCCTGACATAATTAACACATTCATACACAGTTGACGTCCACCGTGTAACTACGATTTTACAGTTAGTCAGTTTTTCATGCTTCTCGGGGCGGTAAAATTACTAGGAAATTTTTAGCTTTCAGAGACCCTTTTTAGTAATAAATGGTCAGAAACGCTAGTTACAGCAGCTTCAGTTGAGTTTTGGGTACAAATCACAAAACTTTTATATATACCTTATGCCCATGTTAGCCTTTGTCGACGTTTACAGCGTCTCTGGTGTTTGGAAGCGAAACTAAACCAAAGATCGGCAATTTTGAAATTTATAAAAAAACAAACGCTCTAGGTACACCATAAAAAAAGTGAGTAATAGCTCCTAATCGCAAACGAAGTTACAGCCAAATGTAAATAACGTTTTAGACTAGTAATGACGTGTAGCAGACCTCAGCAGGCGTCCCGTCAAAAGTGACAGCATTTAAATTGCGCAGGCGTAGGCGAAAAAATAGAGTCCCTGTATATAGGTTGCTAAGCGTTGGACCAACAACGGGTTACATTTTGATTGGTTTGGATCACTTTTAGCAAGGCATATGTGATAAAAGTGCCGTTTTTACATATTTTGTAACATGTTATGACCGATAGTTTCACACATGCAAATCTAAATCTAAATCTAAATTGGCCGAATATTCCTAATAGTCGGTTCTAGAGATCTTAAGAATGACCAATACTCTGAAAACTTTCCCATCAAAGGCAAGTTAGCAAGGTCGGTTCCCATAACCTTTTTATTGGACATATGTCAAATATCTAATTTGGATCAAAACTGTATGTCAAATCAGACTGTTTGCTCAAATCTTAGTAAACTACCTACATGATCTCTAAAAAAACAGGGACTTTGTTCCTACAGATTTAGTTGGCCTTGAAAAAAAAAATCGCTGCTGCACGACCTGCTGAATTGTTTGACAAACGTCACTGTATACGGCCTGGGCATATGTGAAGTTTCTCGATTCTCCCCAGAGCGCTGTATACCCACGAGCGGGAATTTCAAATTTGCAATGTTACATCAGTTACTAATTTACGTTGACTACAATGCAAATATTTGATTAAATTTTACGTTTCTTAAAATTTTACAACAATAATATAACCCTCCCGTGTATTTTTTACTTTGATTTTCTATTGTGTTTTTTTATCAGTTTCCTGCTAGTTTTTTCGTATATTTTCTCACTTTAGTTATTTATGTATTAAGGGCGTAATCAATAGGATTATAGCACGAGGGAATGTTTAAAGCTCGACGCGAAGCGGAGAGCTTTAAATTTCCCGAGAGCTATAATCGTGATTAGGCACGTGGTACATACAACGTTTTATTTCATTTTAGTCCTCAAAATGGACAAAATTCAAGGATTCAGTATTTTGGCTACAGACTACTGCGTCGTCGTTGTGCTGGCGCTGCGAATTTCTGGTGTGCTATGGTTTCTATGCAGATTGTTGTTGTTGCTATACTACATTGTTGGTGCTTGTTATACTGCTTAGCAACTTTATAGGCCCTAGGACTATAAAAGCCATTTTACGCCCTCTATCGAGAGCCAATAAACAAGATTATGGTTCCAAAATGAAATAAACATTATTTACGTTCACAGTATAATTTGTTGATTAATTTATATTATTGCTTATTATTTCGTTTGGTATTGTTAAAATAGAAAGCGGTTCTACAACGTGCAAATATACCAATTGGGGAAGATCTTATCATGAATTTACCTCCAACTAAGTTTTACGAAGGAAATGGTCTGAAAGCTATTTAAATTATTGTACTGGTGCTTTAACAACGTACCTTTTTAGCGATCTCTATTTTCTATTTTTATTTAAATAGGTATCCATAATCAACGGGAAAGAATTGTTAGTTGTAGCTTTCAAGAAAGGTATTTCCAAGTAACTTCTTCTGGGCGAAGACTATAAAATCACATTGATTTTCTTTAGTACATTTTGAATTACTATATTTACAGATAGATATCTAATAAAACAAATAATTTTTAAACGTTTAATTTGAAATTGTTTACAACAAATTACACATAAACTTACAACCTTGCAATAACACACAGAATAAAATACTTCATTACTATTACCACCTAGACTCCTAGAGCATCATAAAAATTTGTAAGAAATACGATTATCTGCATATCATGTGCTATTTTAGAGCAAATGTGTGAGCTATCCAAATAATACCTGCCTGAAAATATGAATCAGTCTTCAACTACAAATTCTTGGAGTTCCACACCTCCCTCAAGAAAGATATTAAAACTATAAATCTCTAAGGTACTTACACGACACTAAATAGATCACACCATTCATATTTATATCACATTCAATAAAATAGATCCTTACCCTACTGATACTACATTTAAAACATCATTTCTTAACACGAATTAGTCTTGACAGCCGTTGTCATTTAAATGTCATCGTGGGTATGTGGCGCCAAACGGCCAAAATTGGCGTTTTCTCAGAAATGAAAACAACAATGGATTTCAAAAAAATGCCCAGGCCGTAGAAAGTGACATTTGTCACACAATTCAGCAGGCCGTGATGTAGATAACTATTTCATCAAGTTGCTTTGAAATTTCTCATCAAGGCTGTCATTGAGGCGACGTCACTGTCTAAATGTTGCTATCATGCTTCCATACCTGTAAACTAATAATAATTATCATAGTGAATATTCTGGATGTGGTATTGCCAGCAGTTAATAGTAAAGAAGCTCAGTCGCCAAAAGAGCCACGGTCAACGTTTTATTCCGCCCTGTTTTATACAAGACCTAAAGTAACAGAAATGAAGCAGTACAACGACCTAGTTATCCATTGCGCAGCAACACTAGTTTCCAGCAAATGGCTACTGACAACCAAGAATTGCAGAGTTCGCATGACTTGGAGGGTAGTTGTAGGGGTATGTGCTACATACACCGACCAAATGATTGTTGAAGTAAATCCCTCACTGCTTTCAGCTACGTATGATTCCTAAGAGAAGTATACATCGACAAAAAAATTATGGAATTGAGAGGGTTGTGGACTCTGTTGAAGGTCGCTTGCGGTTAGTGGAAATGGATAGGCATTTAGATGATATTGCCACTACACCTGCCGAGATTGCGGATTACTTTCTCGACACAGTAGGGAGAATATTTACCTCATAAGAGCCACTAAGTAGCTTCATTTTCAAAACATTAGGTCTGCTTTGTTGCTTCGTGGATGAACCAACGTGGTTTTATAAATTCCATGGGTGAGCGGCAGCCTGTTACAAGGAAGTTGCAGTGTAACTTCAGCCACGTAGATTATGACGGTTGCCAGTAAGTCTAGTTGTATTTATAAAGTCCCTTCACGTGACAGCTTACTTCAGCAAATTAAAAGTCACACTTTAATTAATAGAATTGCTTTTACTATATTATGCAGTCATATGCTGCAGACAAGTGGATTAGTACAGGCGCCAGGGAATTTTTACGTGCAATTCTTGGTACCCGCATTTTGTGTTAATGGGTAGGTGGGGGGCTGTGCTCTGAGTCTAATTTTAAGTTTTCGGATCGATCGGAGAAATTGTTTTTCCGCAATATCGGAAGAAGTGTTGAAAACGGTTTTTCAGCAATTTCTCGTTTCCTGTTGCTCTGATGCTGAAATTGCACCAATACAAGTTTGTAGTTTATGAAATTCCTCACAACTTTTGGAAATACTTTTTTCTCGTGCGCTCAACAATTCAAAAGTTGTTACCCCATAAAGCCAAGAAATTAAGGGTTGAAATGGGTTTTACGTAAATATATCGCTTTCAGTTAATCCTACGATAAAAAATACTCTTATATTTTTTGTAGAACAACTAATTTGCATAAAATTTGTGTATGAGTATTTTTTCATTTGGACAATTATTTACCGTTCTACAGCGCCGCAAATGTCGCAAGTCACGTAAACCGTACATTTAGTGTGCACTTTCGAACGGCCCCGTTCCTTCGAGTGTGTCGCACCAACTGTTTTCCACACCACCTTTGAGGTACAGCTTGTGGCGCGTTTTTTTTACGTGGTCTCCCCTATAGGCCTAATCCACGAAGTGTATTTCTACACTTCCCTTGGTCTTTTTGATGGGTCGGGTTCTGCATCGTCAATTCCAATCATTGCAGAATCGTCGATTTTGTTGCCCTTGTTAAGTTGTGTTTCCCTTGAAACAAACTCGGGAAGAGAAAATATGTCATCGTCATAGCTGGTCTGGTATTCGTCTTCATCTGTAGCAAGCATTCTGGAGATTTCTTGCACGTTCTCACAGGATTCCCCGGCGCATATAGAGCAAATGGCGGTGCACTTTAAACCCGCTTTGCGGCAGCCACAAGCCTTTCCACATTTGGTCTTACACCCGCATGAAATTAATTTAATTATTGTAGTAGGCGCGGGAGGCTCAGTGCTAGGCACCGGTGTAAACGTACGGCCACGTTTCTTCCAGCCCCATTTTTCCGCGGGTAGAGTGTCATTTCCAAGCCAGGATTGAACTTGATGGTATGTCCGGAATGCGTGCATCCTGGCCGTGTCTTTTGTAGGTGGCAGGGATGCCAGATTAAACGTTGACTTCACAAGGGATTTCGCGAAGTGTTTGTATCGCAGCAAGTTGATTGACTTGTCTTTATGGATGTCTCCACCGTACAACGCAATAAAAAATTGCCCTCCCGCTAATGCGATGATATCCGCGTCTACATCTTTCTGTACAAAGTGATTCGCTGCAGATTCCAGGGTAGGTGTCTTTTCTAGGGTTTTAAGAAATTTCACTTTGCCCATACCGTAAGCAGCCGATGTTGTGTCACAACCAGAAAATGAATGCAAGAACAAGATATGCTTTGATACAGCATCGCCGTGTTTCAACCATGATGTAGAATAATGCTGTTCCTTCGTATTCAGTTTTCCGGGCTTGCAAAGAAAAACGTTTGCACAGTTCCGTCCTAGCGCCGTCAGAAGGACCAATATGTCGATGTCCTCGGCGACAATGGTTACAGAATCATAGAAGTGAGACTCTTCGATCGCTGAATGAACAATTAGATAGTCGGCATCTCCCAGTGCTTCTTCGACTGTAAAATCGCAATCTTCGAATTCTCTTCTAAGTAGTTGGATGAATTTGGCCTTGTTCTTCTCGTTCGCTAGAAATTTCTCCTGAGTAGTTGTTGGAACTGTATTGCTGGTAAAGATGACGTCAGCGTAACGTTGATTTTTTGTTCTGCGAAGTCGTTCCCACGTTTTCGTGCCGGCAATTTCTGGGTCGTCTGAGTAGCCATCGAAAACTATTTTTACCGATGTGCCGAAATGGTCTTTAACGTATTTGACGTACTTATCGCAAATTGCTTTAATAGTTACACCGCGATCCCACACGACTTTGTGCATCAAGAAACCTCCGTCGATCACGAAATATCGCTTTTCTCCAAGATCAACATGGTCCATAGGCGAAAAGGCGTTGTACAAGGAAGATTTTGTGCCCTTCCGCATTCCTTCATCAGAAAACAGTGACAATGGATATGGCGCGAGTTCGTAAGCGAGATAATCTTGCATATCTTTATCTGAATGCTTCGTGAAGGAAATTCGCTGAAATAGAAGCAAGGGGTTGATGGGGACAGGAATGTCGTCTATCTTGATACTGCTGGACAAGGCCGCTAAAGGAAGCACCTTGTCTTTCCGTCTATATGACAATGATCCGAAATTATGTTGTTCCACTACCTTGGACAACATTGCCTTACCGGTTTCCTCTGAGAGGTGGCAATTAATGAGACGGGGATCTCCAACAAGACCAGTGCTGATGGCTACTAATTCGGTCCCCTCCAGGAAGGATTCGTGAGAAGCAATCCAGTTGTCGAGTTTCTCTCTGTCTTCATTATCACGGAGAATCCTGTGAGAACGTGCAGGAATTCTCCAGAATGCTCACTACAGATGTTGACGAATATCACATCAATTACGACGACGACATATTTTCTCTTTCCGAGTTCTTTTCAAAGGAAACACAACTTGACAAGGGCGATAAAATCAACGATTCTGCAATGAGTGGGATCAACGATGCAGACCCGGTCCATCAAAAAGACCATGGGAAGTGTGAGACTGTTAGAAATACACTTCGTGGAGTAGGCATATCGGGGAAACCACATAAAAAGACGCGCTACAAACTGTACCTCAAAGGAACAGTGCCATTCGAAAGTGCACACTAAATGTACGGTTTACGTGACTTGCGACATTTGCGGCGCTGTAGAACGGTAAATAATTGTCCAAATAAAAAAATACTCATACACAAATTTTATGAAAATTAGTTGTTCTACAAAAAATATAAGAGTATTTTTTATCGTAGGATTAACTGAAAGCGATATATTTACGTAAAACCCATTTCAATCCTTAATTTCTTGGCTTTATGGGGTAACAACTTTTGAATTGTTGAGCGCACGAGAAAAAGGTATTAACAAAAGTTGTGAGGAATTTCATAAACTACAAACTTATATTGATGCAATTTCAGCATCAGAGCAACAGGAAACGAGAAATTGCTAAAAAACCGTTTTTAACACTTCTTCCGATATTGCGGAAAAACAATTTCTCCGATCGATCCGAAAACTTAAAGTTAGACTCAGAGCACAGCCCCCCACCCACCCATTAACCCAAAACGCGGGTACCAAGAATTGCACATAAAGCCCTATTAACGATTTCCCTGGCGCCTGTACTAGATCTAAAATTTTATAATTTACTACTATGTATCCAGCCAAAGATGAGCCCTGCGTCATCGTTACACAAAGTTAGAACAGAAATCGTTTTCTCTATGCATCACTCTGGTTATTTAGGAGTGCGATAAGGATAGCATCATGGTATAAAGAATACAAGGTGTAACGTTCCGCAGAATGTGGGCGGACCTCAAATTCAACCAATAGGACATGGTCCGACAAATGGCACGATTGGTAGTACTGAAGTGTATTGTTGAAGACGCTGTCGATGTCAAATTCGAGGTTAGGTTTTGCGTCAGTTGGTGTCAGATTGACGCAAAATGTAACCTGCTAACCCCGAATTTGACATCGACTGACAGTGCCAGCAACATATACAATCGCAACCATGGTTACACCATGATCGCGGCAGTGATGGATTTCCTGAGCAGGACCATCGGGGATTGGTTGACATCTCCCCTCTATTTTCTGAACGACTGCCCATCCCGGGAGCGTTTCACCTTGTATTCTTTACACCATGGATAGCATTACATTAGCATGTCTCTGGGTGTTTGGAAATGGATTTGACTAGCGCGGTATGTGTCTGTAAAATACAGTGTTGCTGACTTTAATTATTAATCCCTAGATCAAATGAAGATATTATCAGTAAACAGTAAAAATAACTACATATGTTAGCAAAACTATTTGGAAAAAATTGGGTGCTATTAATACGCAAATTATAAAAATTCAGGATCTGGTCCATACTCACAATGAGGTGATTCAGTAAATTCATGTAAATTAAACACAGTCTTCCTCATAACAATTAACATATATTTTTTACATACGCTACATTTTTCGGTTTACCTGTTTAACCATCTTCAGGCTAAAAGATAAAGCTTATAAAATACGGATAAAGAAACAGAGCAAACACCTCACATAATGTCAAAATTGGACAGTCATAAATAAACAATTAAAATTAAAACAGACAACGTAACCAACATGTTAAATGAAATAAATTATTTGTTTATATACAACGGTCAGCCAAGGTGAGAACTGTAAAATACGTATCAAAGCCACAAAAAACCGATAAATGGAATAAGTTAAGCAATTAATCAAATTTTAGATTGAGAAATATATAATTGCTACTGTTTGCAAACTCCGTGACCTCATTGAGGCAACGATCGTTTAACCGGGAGACAATTTCGAAGATTTCGTAAAAATTTAAATTATTGCCTTTAGGGCAGACGTGAAGAATTTTAACATTGGCGTCCCGGTCAAATTTATGATTATTCTCAATAATGTGAGAGGCAAAAGCCCATTTATTATAATCAAGGTGATGAATGTAATTCGGTTTTATTAAAGAAATGTGTTCAGACACGCGCTTTTTGAAGGATCTCCCGGTTTGGCCCACATAAAAAGAGTCGCAAGAACCACAATTTAAAAGATAAATACCTGATTTGTTAAGGAGGGGGATAGGATCTTTGTTATGGACTAGGATAGTATTAAGGAAAAAGGGTGAGGAAAAGGAAATTGTAATATTGAAGCGTTTAAAAATGTTAAAATTCTTCACGTCTGCCCTAAAGGTAATAATTTAAATTTTACGAAATCTTCGAAACTGTCTCCCGGTTAAACGATCGTTGCCGCAATGAGGTCACGGAGTTTGCAAACAGTAGCAATTATATATTTCTCAATCTAAAATTTGATTAATTGCTTAACTTATTCCATTTATCGGTTTTTTATGGCTTTGATACGTATTTTACAGTTCTCAGCTTGGCTGACCGTTGTATATAAACAAATAATTAATTTCATTTAACATGTTGGTCACGTTGTGTGTTTTAATTTTAATTGTTTATTTATGACTGTCCAATTTTGACATTAGGTGAGGTGTTTGCTCTCTGTTTCTTTCCCCGTATTTTATAAGCTTTATCTTTTAGCCTGAAGATGGTTTAACATATAAACCGAAACATGTAGCGTATGTAAAAAATATTAATTGTTATGAGGAAGACTGTGTTTAATTTACATTAATTTATTCAAATTATACATAAATTAGGTCAATTTTCAGGATTATTTATAATCTTTCACCGATTTTTGTAATAAAAACCGGAATTATAGGCAACATTGTATGTGTCCATAAACATATGATGAACATCTGATCTGACCTTCACATTTTTTGAGGTTATTTGTCGTATAAACGCTTTTTGACAGTTTTGTAGTAGTTCACTAACAATAAGCAGCAGTTCTTTCCAGGGTTAAGAAAAAGTGCAATTTTATGCATTAATATGTCATGCAAGACAAGACATTGCTCACAGTTTCGGTAATTGTTGCTGAATTTATTGAACTATTTCGAGAAGGAAAAACCGGTAGGCATTTACTTTCTTTACCTTGTGTGCAGGAGGCATGACAAGTTAACTTATTATTTATGATCTTTTGTACAATTGTTTGACTATTGCCGAGAGCGGGTGAGATTTTAGGAAGCAGAATGTCTACTGTTAAAAGGGCGAAGACTCGTAGAAGTAGTAACCAACTAGTTTTATCTAGTCCTGGTACCTATAAAGTGATCCCGCAAGAAATCGAAAACTGCAGACCTACCAGATTCTTCTAAACTGGTCATCAGAGAAACTATATATGTATAAGACGCATAGAGAAGGTATAGCGTATGCTGTTTATTAAAGTTATGAGCTTCAGGTTAAAGATATTATAATAGAGGCAGAAGCAGTTTAAACATTGTTCTACATGACGTTGGAATTTCTCAAAGACAAGCACTTTCAGAGTACGACCACAACCAACAGCCTAACAACCTGACCACTAGGGATGGGCGCGTGACGTGAAAACAGTCGTGTCACGTCGTGTCACGGCGTGTCACGGCGTGAACGTGACTAATATTTGAAAATCGTGACGTGAACGTGAGTGAAAATTTCCAAGGCGTGATTCACGTTTCACGTTAATTTCACGTTGAATAGGGAGATTTTGCACCACGTCACGTTAAAATAACGTTACGTTAAACTCGAAAAATTTACTTTGGATTGGCTGTAACGTTGACGTCGCTAGGTAACATAAGCTTTAACGGTACGTCATTTTATCGGAACGTTATGCAAAAACTCCCTAATATTTAGTAACGAATAAAAAACTGCAGGTGAAGCAACTTTTAAATTCATTAAATCACAAATTCTGCCAAACAAGTTACATTATGTGGCTTTATTTTTGGACCCTAATTATAAATCCTTAAAGTTCATACATTCACATAAAAGAGAAGATTATAATGCAAATAAAACTATAGATGATAATGATGAAATACATAGCAAACGACTCAAAACTGGTACATCAGCATCAGATTCTTATCTTTCTACACTTAGAGATAGCTCTGACGATGACGCATGTAATTAGGATGATGTCGAGACAGAACTAAATTAGTATGTTAAATTAAAATTCGGAAATGTAGATGACATTTTAGGATTTTAGAAAAACAGTGTAAATACGCCACTGTTAAAAAAACTTGAGAAATTTTAAACATACCGGTAAGTTCCGCTACAAGCGAAAGGGTATTTTTACAGCTGGGCGAATTTTAGAAGAGCGCAGGATTCGACTTAACGCAGAAAATGTTGATTACATATTATTTTTAAATCAACATTTTAATGTGTAGATGAACTTATTATCTAATAAAAGTAATGGTTTGGTTTTTATACTCGGCTAACGCTGAAAATGTTAATTACGTTTTATTATTAAACCAAAAATGTATTGTGTAGATGTGTAGATGAACTTATTTTTAGAAAAGTACCTAATGTTTTGTTTTGTTTACTCGACTTAACACTGAAAATGTTGATTACGTTTTATTTTTAAACCAATTTATTGTGTACTTGTGTAGATGAACTTATTATTCTAATAAAAGTAATGTTTTTTTTTGTAAACTCGCCTTAACGCTGAAAATGTTGATCCTTGTACGTAAAAGTACTCATACCAATAACGGAAACGTCAATTCCAATGACAGCTTTTGATATGAAAAGTAATGTCTTTGAAGACAGCTGCAAGAAATATATTTGCGAGAAATCAGTAATTATCCTTTGTCGAAGTTATTGTACTAGTCAATTTTCATTTTTTTCTTGTTGTGTCAACTATTCTGATTGCAACATACCACGTAAATTATGTCAGGTGCAAAACATATTTTTAGTTCTCTTTAGGGTTTTTTCATTGGTTTTAAATTTGAACATTCTGTTCTATCTGAATTTAAATTTTGAAATAAAAGCTGCGTGTCACGTCGTGAGTGGCGTGTCACGCCGTGAACGTGAGTGAACGTGAGCGTGAACGTGCGTGAACGTGACTGTTTAAAGCAAGCGTGAAACGTGCGTGACGTGAGCGAAAATTTACTCACGCGCCCATCTCTACTGACCACCGACGCTGCACACCAACATCTAAGGATTTCTACAAATGAACTCGGTGTCCGAGAAACTAAGAAGGAAATTAATCAGTTAAAACTTCGAAAAGCAGCTGGACCAGATAGCATACCATCTGAGCTATTCAGTTTCTACCCTAGCACTACACATTTACTGCATCCACGTAAACAGACTATTTCGAACCCCAGAAGAATACCTACAGAGTGGAAGGATGGTCTCATTATCAGGCTGCTAAAGAAAGTTAATCTGGGTGAGTGTCGAAATTGACAAAAGATCGCTCTTCTTAACCATCGAACCCACCCTTCGCAATGAGCAAGCAGATTTCAGCCCACATGGCTTAGTACGGTTATATAAATACGTCTTAACAGCTCATTGAATACTTCCTTTTCTGTTGGGTTCCATCCCTGTTCGTTCCAGTAACCGCAGCTTCCATCTATTAAACAATTTCTATCCCTGTTCCTACGTATCATTAATGTGACTCTAATATAATAATGATTGTAATAAAATAAAATTTAATAAATACCTAATATTGAAAAATATGTTTTGCTTAATTTCAATTAAAATCTAACAGAATGCTAGAATCATATACTTAACCTCAGAAAATCATCTTGTATGTCAGTTCTATAAACGTCAGTTAATTGCCAAACTATGAATGCTGATTTGACTAGGCATTTTTTAATCTTATACCACACAGACAGCAGTGATGGCCAGGACTCTTCTTTCGTCGTATGCATAGTAGTAGTCCAGTAGCAGGGTAGTATTACCCTGCAAAAAAATGGGTAGTTTTCATTTTTTGATATGTTTAAGAGATCGGTATTCGAATGAAAATCCCAAGTTTTCCAACTTTTCGAGCAGCCACTCGCGTCGCCATCTTGAAAAAATGGGCCTCAAAACTAGTTTTTCCGCATTTCTTACATGTGCATTGTAGGGCAAAAACAGGTATTATGAAAATTATAGAAGATATAATTTCCTACAACTTTTGTTTAAGAATTTGTTTTGTGAGTGAAATAAATACCGAGCTGCAGAGCTGTAAAGAGGAGCGGATTAATGAAAATCTTAACAATGCTCCGTTTTTTACCATTATTATTTATTAATTACATATTGACTGTTTCCATACCTAGTAACGATTAAGTAGGTGCTTAACTTGTTTACACAGCACCATAAAGTAGAGTTGACGGAGTGTTTTTATTGAGGTATCCCCAGTAGGCCTAATCCACTAGTAATGTAATCAGCTTCATTACATTTTTTGTCGGTTTGATGGTCCCGGTTGGTCCGTATCTACTTCCGCATAAAAATGTCACTCTCGGTATCGGTTTGCGATTCAAATTCTTCATTCTCTTCAGTCCTGAGAAGCTGCCCACCAATCGATAACGTCTCTTCTTCTTTTTCTTCTTTGCTGTCGTTGTTCATCACTTCTGGCATATTTTCACATTGTCCATTGCAAAATTAAAAAATAATGGAGCACTTTAAACCAAATTTTTTGCAGCTTTTTGTAATTGAATAATATAAAATTGAGCAAGGCCTCGGGAACTGGATCTTTCATAGTCACTGCGTAAGCCCAGTATTGCTGCGTTTCTAGCTCCACTTCTGTAGACCTTTTTTAATGACATACCATGCTTGAACTTGATGGTAAGTCCTCAACGTGAGATACCGTGCAGCATATCTTGGTAGAAGAGTAGCAAGATTGAACTTGCTTTTTGTGATGGAATTTGCAAAATGCTGGTATGCATCCAATGTTTCGTTTTCTATGCCACCACCATGCAAAGCGAGAAGAAATTGTTCTTCTGCCTCTGCATTTTTTCTGGATCTGCATTCTGTTCTTTGAATACTACTTTGGCAAGTTTGTTTAGATGCAAGTACTTCTGAACGATATTAATAAATGTTGTTTTTACTTGGTTGAAGGAGCAGATGTCAGTTACTTTAATTGCATGTAAAAATATAATTTTCTAGTCTGCCCTTTCATACTTCAATAATGTTGCCGGATACAATTTTGCTGCAGTTTTTCCTCTCTTTAGTTTAAGATTGAACGTATCATTGAATGGTGCTAATATTCTGTTAGTAGAACCAGAAGATGGTAAAAACGGCATCAACTGCTGTGGAGATGGAATTGGAGTTCAAGATCAAAGCTCAAACTCTTTTGAAACCTTCTCGTGGTGCGAAACTAAGTAATAATAACAGTCAATATGTAATTAATAAACATCATGAAAATATCAGATCACAACGGCGCACTGTTGACATTTTTATTATCCACTCTAACTTTATAGAGCTGAAGTTCGGTATTTATCTCAGTCATAAAAAATGTTTCAAACAAAAGTTGTAGAAAATTATTTCTTCTATAATATTGATAACAGCTACTTTTATTCTCGAATGCACTGATAATGAGATAATGGGGAAAACTGGTTTTGAGACCATTTTTTTAAGATGGGGCGCGAGCTGAGGCTCGAAAAGTTGGAAAACTTGGAATTTTAATTAGGACCTCGAACTCGTAAACATGCCCAAAACTTGAAACTGCCCGACTTTTTGCAGAGCAAGGCCCTTTTTTGTACCCTGCTATTGGACTATAGTGATCCTAACCTGCTAACCTCAAATTTGACATAGACTTACAATGCCACCAACAATACACTTCAGTAATGCCAAACGTAAAACGAATCGCCGTTGCTATGCAGAAAAGCGTTGCTAATGCAAAAAAGTACCACATTTCTAAAGGAATTTGGATGTAGAAATGTGCATTGCCAAATGAAATGGGATAAACGCCATTTTATACGGCCTGGGCATATGTGAAGTTTCGTGATTCTCCGCAGAGCGCTGTATACCTACGAGCGGTAAAGTCACTAAATCACGTTAGCTACGCTAACGCAGGTAGTGAAACAGCATTTGACAGGTTTAAAAAACGAGTTCGTGAATTTCAAATTTACCATAGGCGCTACTAGCAAAGGCATAAATCGATTTATTCTTCGAATAAAATCCTTTCTCTAGGTTATAAGCTGGCAGATTATCGTTTTTAGCCGTAATTAAAAATGTCTGGTAATACAGTAGCACCAAGCACACAAAAACCGCGGAAAATATGTGAACTAAATGTAAAATTCAAGTAAGAGCAATTAACAAACCAATAAAAAGCAAGCTTAGCGTCGAGGTACATTCACACGAAAAGTACAAACGTCACTTCGCTATTGCCACTATTGCGTCATATAGAAATGTCTAATTTCCAAGTTTTCGGGTGCTGTTGTTAATCAGTTTTGTGGTTCTCTGTTAATTATTGCTATTATTGCCAGTATTGCTCCTCTGCGATAGGCTTTTGCTATAGTTGACCAATTCGCCGTTTAATTTCTGCCGACTTGGTTTTATAACCTCAAATAGTAAGTATTACATTTTTTCAACAATTACAATGAGCTGTAGAGGAAGGAAACTCATGCATTCAGAAGCAAGAAGTATAACAGCAAATATTAAAACGTTTTTCGATGAATGGAAGGCTTCAGAAACATGGATATTTCCGATAGAACAAGATACAGAATTAGCAGCCGCAGCAACTGGGAAGTCAACAGGTAATGCGAAATAAATAACAATATTGTTTTTCAGAATTGTCATTAAAAACATAAAAAACAGATAATACGTTCGTCCTTACTTTTTCCAGGTACTTCCTTGACATCTCATAAGAAAGAGAAACTGAAGGAAGACTCTCACGAAAATCGTTCTCGATTATTTTGAGCTGGGAGTTTTGTTGAGAACGGTTTACGAAATGTACACTGTGGAAAATCTGTAGAGGAAAGAGTTTGATCATGTTTTAAATATAGGAGAAGAAATATGTAGAAAATATGGCTTAATGGACAAAATAAATTATGAAAATTTAATTTTTCTTCAACCACACGGATAAGACGCCATATTGTCGAATAATTTTGTATAAAAAGTAAGCCATTTCTGGATGTTTACCAATTACCTTGGCAACTGTACATTTTTTATTCATATTTGCACTAGTACAAAAATGGACGCAAGATATGGTTTTACATGTTAAATTTTAAATAAAAAACAAACGCTTCCTCAATATTCGGCATTCGCCGTCGTTGTTGTTTATTATCCCCGTATAGTGATTTTTTATTTGAGCCATGACAGTTCTACAATATAACCTACAATGTTTGATTCGAATTTATGAGTAGTTTGAGAAAAAATAGTATGTTTCATTCGCACAAAAAATGCGTTTTCGGGACGCGTAAGACTCGCCGGACTCCACTGCGCGTCGTCCGGCGGTCTGTCTTACTTGTCCCGAAATCATGCATTTTTTGTACTAATGAAACAAATAACTATTTCACTGTCAATACGGGAGAGTCAAATGAAGATACCCATTTCCATTTCCCAAGTTCCAGTGTTGTTTTTTTTGCTCTGGTGACCATAATCTCTTTTTGCTTTGTTAACAAATGTCGTAATATTTCACATTAACATTTAGGATAGTTGATAATTAGGCAATCTAATAGGTACAATTTTTATACTCGTAGCATTATCGGTTGCTTTATTTACTATTGCTTTCGTAACACTGGATTTATTTCATAAGTTGTGGTTTAGTAATTTAAACACTGTTATAATATGTAAAAATATCGATGATTTTTAAAATAAAAGTTTGAACGCCACTGTTAAACAATGAACTGTGACGCCACTGTTTTTGTTGATATGTAGAAAACTGCTTTACCGACACAGTGTAACGTAACAACATGTAATGGACGCTTCGTTGAAGTAGTGATTAAACATGAAATTAAAAATGATTTGGTTATTCTTTTAACAATCCGTTCAACCTCCGTTATACAATGGCGCCCAACTCGAGGCCTAACTTGTGGCTTAAAAACGTGTAATAATACAGTGCTACACAGTGCTAAATTCAATGTGCTTCGCTTGTTAGCAGCCCGTACAGAACGCAACGTTTGAGGTAGGTGCATTCTTTGCATTTAAAAGTAAATAGACGGCGTGTGATAACCGCGTATACGAATGTTCGTGTAATTATTACTTGTGTACCAAGTTTTGCTAGCATTACGGTTAAAACCGCTCCGCTCTATTCCTTTCTATGTCTCATAACCTCAGACCACGCCCTGATAGATTCCCCGCCTTTACTAATTTACCGCAAAATTTGCAAAACACAGCGAACGTCACAATGGCAGATCCTGTTATAATGACGCAAGAACAATTAAATGCTTTATTGCTAGGCATGCGAAACATATTCGTCAACGAAGGGACCCCCGCTCCCGCCGCAACATCATTTTTAGCTGCTTCAAATTTCTCAAAATGCTAGTCCCGTTTTGCGGGCAAGCAACACGAAGATTGCGATGCATTTATTGACGCCATATGCGTATACAAGGAATGTCTGCAGATTTCAGACGCGAATGCAATTAAAGGACTCCCTTTGCTTTTAGATGGGTTAGCTGCAACTTGGTTTCAAGGTGTCAAATCCAGCATTACGTCATGGGACGACGCATTAAAAACCCTCAGGCATGCTTTCGGTTTTAACAAGCCGCCGCATCAAATTTTCAAAGAATTGTTTTCTAAAGAGCAAGCTAAAGAACCAACTGACGTATTTGTGGCTTCCGCGCGTGCATTATTAGCGCGTCTTCCTCCCACGCCGGCTCTTCACGAAACGCACCAGTTAGACATGATTTATAGCTTACTTAATCAGCGAATTCGGCAACGATTGCCACGGGATGACATAAAAACGTTTACGGATTTAATAGACAAAGCAAGGTCGATCGAATATGGTTTTACAGGAATATCTGTCCCGCCAAATAACAATGATACGTCATCTTTGCATAAACAGTCCAAATTGAGACCCAAATGTACTTTCTGTAAGAATTTTGGTCATATTCAAGCAGAATGCCGCAAATATGCTTCGACTAGGTCGCAAAACTTATCAACTAACGTAGGGTCGCCTCAAAATTCACGATCCAATGTGGAGTTGCCCCAAACGAGTTTTCGCAGTAGTTCGCAATTCACCTGTTTCGGTTGCGAAGCACCAGGATATATACGGTCGCGATGCCCAAATTGCAATACGCCTCCGGATGCGGCTGTTGTAAATAATGCTGCCTCCGTAGAATTATTATCCTCAGATATGTGCTTACCAAGGAGTTCTTCTCGCCCATTATTGTTAATTTCCGTGTTTGCTAAGACTGGATTAGCATATGTTGATACAGGTGCAAAATGTAGCATAGCAGGTTACAATCTGTATTCCTATTTACGATCTATTGATTGCCCATTTACTCCAACGGATATGCAAATGATTTTAGCAGATGGTCAGACCAGAACTGTCGATGTTGAGATTTTTGATTGTAGTGTCTGTCTTCAAGATAGAACTATTTCTACTTCATTTGTAGCTATTCCCGAATATACAAATAGTAAAACATTACTAGGTGTCGATTTTATTGCCCAAGCAGAGATTATTTTAAATTTCTCAAAAATGCAATGGTCATTCGCAAGTGATCCCCAAGTTACTTACGACTTTCATCAAGAGCCAGTAACTTCTGATGCTACCCAAACATTAATAGTTAATTCTATTGAGATTGACCTGTCATTAAGAAACAATGAAGCAACTCAAGCCAGCGATTAAGAACGCGTCCAACTGCAATCATTAATTCAAGAGAATGCTACACTCTTTAAGAAGAGCACAGATGTCACTCCTTTTGCAGAGCACAGAATTCCATTGACAGATGATACTCCTATTTCGGTACCTCTATATCGGTTAGCTCCTGCCAAGAAGGAAATACTTCGAAAAGAACTGGATAAACTTCTAGAAAATGAAGTCATTGAAGAATGTGAGTCACCCTTCGCTTCTCCGGTAGTGTTAGTCCCTAAGAAGGATGGCACCACCCGGCTATGCGTTGATTATCGACGTTTGAACGCCATCACTCGTTCGGACACATACCCGCTTCTACGGATCGATGATCTACTGCATTCTACGTATAATTCTGTCTGTATGACCACTCTCGACTTGAGATGCGGATACCATCAAGTCCTCGTTAAGCCAGAAGACAGAGATAAGACCGCTTTTATCACTCCATTTGGTACATTTAGATATATAACTATGCCTTTCGGTTTGAAAACGGCTCCTGCGACGTTTCAACGTCTTGTCGATCGTTTCAGATCAGGTCTACAGCATATTTCGATGTTCGCTTACTTAGATGATCTCATAGTACTTTCTCCTTCGTTCGAAGCGCACTTAAGAGACTTAAGAGAAGTTTTCGATAGATTAAAATTATTCAAGCTAACGCTGAACCGCGTTAAATGCACTTTCAGTAGTACCCAGGTCGAATATCTCGGTCACATACTTACTCCAGAGGGTATATCGCCAAATCCAGAGAAAATACGAGCAATAGCCTTGATTCCTGAGCCAAAAAATGTTAAACAATTGTTAACCTTTCTCCAAACCTGCTCGTGGTTCAGAAGATTTATAGAAAACTTTGCTGATGTAGCAAAGCCTCTCAGCACCCTGACCAAGAAGAATGTAACATGGCGATGGGGCCCTGAGCAAACACAGTCCTTTGAAAAGCTAAAAGAATTATTGACGACTAGCCCAATTCTGCGTCAAGCTGACCCAACACAACCGTACATTTTACGTACAGATGCAAGCTCATATGCGATAGGTGCGGCTCTACTCCAGGGGGAGGGTCCTGAAGAAAGACCAATCGAATACGCCAGCAGACTGTTGGCTTCTGCTGAAATGAACTACCACACAACCGAACGAGAAGCTCTTAGTATCGTTTGGGCAGTGAACAAGTTTCGAGGATACATTGAAGGTTTCTCTGTTGTGGTCAAGAGTGACCACCAACCGCTTAAATGGCTGATGACGCTTAAATCTCCAATTGGAAGATTAGCCAGATGGGCTTTGGCTTTACAGCCATACGATTTAAAGATAGAATATACCCCAGGTCGTTGCAACGTCTTAGCAGATACACTGTCTAGGCCACCATGTCATGATGAAGATGATACGAACTGTAAAGTTTGCCTGGTAACCGTCAATCTACCTACTGATAGCGCGAAAGCTATTAGGCAAAGTCAAATTGAAGACTCCGATTTAAAGAAAATAACTCTCTTGAGGGTCCCGAACTGAATGAACTCGACTCGCGCAGATGGTGCGATCGTGGTTATACCGGGTGGCCATAAATATCTGAGATCCCGGTAGCCATGGAATTAGCTACTTATAAATATTGGGTTAGTATTATATTTCAATTACAATAAGTATTAGTACCTATGTAATGTAATAAAATCTTATAAGAGGAGGGGAATGTGCCCCGGATCCTGCAGTTGAGCATACGACGCGATTATAAAAATCTCCTGTTGTAACTCCATTACTTATTGCAATCTGCAATATTTTTTGACAGATAGGAATTTTAGTTGTGATGACATTAATGACATTTAGTTTAGTTAGATTCATCACTTTAATAAAGCGGTGTTGATCCCAAAGGTAATGTGATATCAGATATTTATGGCCACCCGGTATAATGCTTAATGGAATATTATACAGATATTCTCGTGATTATGATGGAGAGGACGCTCAGCAAGTCGTTCCCAAGTCAGAAGTTTCCAAGGTGTTGCAAGAAACGCACAATTCACCCCTTGCTGGACATTATGGCGTGGAGCGCACTCTTCAAAGAATCATTCCTCGTTACTATTGGCCCGGAATGCGGAGACAAATTACAGACTATGTTGCTAAATGCATAGAATGTCAAAGATATAAAGTTTCAAACCTTAAACCTTCAGGTCTTGTGCAGACCCCAGTACAAGCACAACGTTTTGAAGTAATTTCCATAGACCTATTTGGTCCCTTGCCTGAAACGCCAACCGGCGAAAAATGGATATTTGTCGTTGAAGATACTTCAAGTCGATGGACAGAACTTTTCCCACTCAAAAGTGCCACAGCTGAAGCTTGTGCTCGGTGCTTAATCGAAGAAATAATTCTCCGCTATGGAACCCCTCGCCGAGTAATAAGTGACAATGGTACTCAGTTTGTAGGTGAGGTGATGCAGAAAGTCGCCCTTGTCCTGAACTTCAAACAGCAACTTATCCCTTCCTATTATCCCGCTGCCAATCCTGTAGAGCGGAAAAATCGTGATCTTAAAACGCAACTCGCGATCTTAACCAAAAGTGATCACTCGAGTTGGAGAGACAAACTTGCCTGTGTCCGATTCGCGATAAACACTTCGCGTTGTCAATCAACCGGTTACACGCCCGCGTATCTTACCTTTGCTCGTGAGCTCCGAACACCAGAGGATGTGCAACGCGATTTACGCCAGATCGTAGACAATGAAAACTTTGTGCCGCAAATTACACCATATTTGCGTACATTGGCTTCGACTCTTAGCCAAGCTCGAGAAACTCACGAACTTTCCCAAGATTCGAGTAAGAAATACGCTGATCGACTGCGACGTGACGCGCCACCGCTTAGTATTAACGTCCGTGTACTTGTGAACACTCACGTGCTGAGTAGTGCTAAAGCTCGAATAACTTCAAAGTTCGCGCCGCGACGCGCTGGACCTTACATCGTCACTAAGATAGTGAGCCCGACTTCTTATCAAGTTGCTGCCCTGGAAAACCCAACGGTTCCGTTAGGGACGTACCATGCCTCCGCCCTAACCAGGTACATCAATCCTGCCGATGATGAGATCCAGAGGCCATTGCACCCTTTACGGAGAAGAGGAAGGCCGCCATCCAGCACCACTCCAACGGATGGAAGGATGACCGCAGCCGAACCGCCATTCAGCACCACGCCGAAGGATGGAAGGATGACCGGAGCCAGACCACCCGACCCCATTCCCGTCCGATCTTCTACGAGGGTCCGGAAGAAGAAGGTGTTCTATGACCCGTCCAACGACGCAACCTCACCCATATTGTCCCACAACCGAGGACGTTTATGTGGTCCAAAGGGGGAGTAGTGTAACGCCACTGTTAAACAATGAACTGTGACGCCACTGTTTTTGTTGATATGTAGAAAACTGCTTTACCGACACAGTGTAACGTAACAACATGTAATGCACGCTTCGTTGAAGTAGTGATTAAACATGAAATTAAAAATGATTTGGTTATTCTTTTAAGAATCCGTTCAACCTCCGTTATAAAGTTTAAATTTCTCGCGTTTACTAGTGTTTATAATTTTTCTACGGAGTGTACTTGCGAAGCAGAGCTAGCGCCAACCTCCCCTACTCGGGGTTTTTGTGTGCTTGGTGGCACTGTACTTACACATCTAAAGTGAACGTGTTCATACCAAGTGTTTCACTAAGTTTCGAACATAGGAAAGAAGCATTTGAAATCGTATATATGCAGATTCCTGCTTGCCGGTTGAATTGATAGGGTAGGATTTATAGTGGTATCAATCGAAAGAGAAAAAAATGCTCTTAATTTGATACTTTACTTAAATTTTTTGCTTGTTTTAAGATAGTAATAGCTTAAAAACTGTAATAAATATTTTGCATTTTATTCTCAAAAAACAGACCAGCCATGATCAAATTGGTTTATGCCAAAATAAATGTTATTTTATGTTAGTTATCAATTCACGTATTTAAATAATTACTATGACTAATAATGTTGAATATTCTAATAAAGAGAGGGTATTTATTATAAAAACATTTTACAGTGGCGTCTGTTTACGCACAGTTCGTGAATTATTCTCGGTTAAATTTAATAATCGACTTATTCCATCTGTTTTAACAATTCACAAGTTTGTGAAAAAATTTGAAACAACAAGCAAATTTATAACAAGTACTCAAAAAGTTCTCCATTTTGCTGTAAACAAAAACCCAATCTGTTATAAAATGCCTGCCTTACATTAGCCAACTGTCTATCTGTGATTAGCCTACACTTCGCAACGATTGCTTCCCGCAGAGTCAATATTTTAGTGGTGTTTTCTGTAAATTTTGGGTTTCAGATGATCCCACAAAAAGAAGTCGCATGGTGGCAAATCAGCACATCTCGGTAGCCAGGTGATAGTGCCACCGCGACCAATTCAGCAATTAGGAAAGTTATCACTTATATATTCTCTCACATTTAAACCATAATGCGCAGGATATCCATCATGCTGAAACTAAACCTCCCGACTTTCACGTGCAACTTCTAAAGCAGAGCAGACTAATTAAAAGTTGTAAATAAGAATTCGAATTTAAATTTCCAACTATTTTAAACGGTCCAATAATGTTATTGTTGAAAATACCAGCCCAAATATTAATTTTCTGCGGGAACTGCGTTCTGGTTTAAAGAGCTATCCGAGAATTTTCTTGGGCCCAGTTTGTTTAAACTACCTTTTGAATCACCTGCCGCTACACTTGGTGTAGTTTCAATTTTACCGATAATACGTAAATCACCAACTTTGCGTAAATTGACGCCAACACCTTCTCTTCATTAGAATATGCAACATTATTATTTATAGTAATTAGTTAAATACCTGAATTGATAACTGACAGAAAATAACAATTATTTTGGCATAAACAAATTTCATCATGTCTGGTCGGCTTTTTGTGAATAAAATGCAAAATATTCATTATAGTTTTTAAGCTATTTCCATCTTAAACCAGCAACAAATTCAAATAAAGTAGTATCAAATTAAGCGCTTTTTTTAATTTCGATTGATACCACTATCAATCCTATCAATTCAAGAGGAAAGCAAGAATCTGGATATATACGATTTCCTACACTATTTCCCTATGTTCGCACCTTAAGTGAAACACTCGGTATAAAAAGCTGTAAAGAGCTTTACTCAGAACTTTCCTAGCAAGTGGACGTTGTGACACTAATAAAAATTGTGGCAAAAAAATTTCCTACAATCACAGCGTAGAACCAAAATACAAGCACGCGTTGTGATAGTGATAGTGAAGTGTTGGGATGCGGCGAACAGTACAAAATATTCGATGAATGTTTATTTTTGTAATAGGTACCTACATAATGTTTTTAAGCAGGAAAACGTTTAATAGTATATTATGATACAAGTGTATAAGTACGCCTTTAAAGCACGTGCGACGAGTTTAAGAGCACGCCGCGCTAGCGGAGTGATTTTAACTTCTACGATCGTAACAGAAATATAAAAACTTAGTTGGGTGACACCTTTTCCGTCATATTGTGTATACATAATACGTATTTTGGACGCTAATATTAAGAGTGCTACAAACGTGTCTTTTGACACTAGAAACAGTGTAAAAAAGTATCATTTTGACACGATCGTGGAAAAAAATATTTATTATGTAATATTCATTTATTGCGTTCAGGTTACAGAAACTTAAATTTATTTTAATACTAGCAATCTGCCCGTTCTTCATACCAACTATAAATATTGGTTTTTCTAAACCTTAAATTAATTCCAGATTGCCCCCCTCCTCCTCACTCAATGCACTAAACTAACAAACCCTGCAAAACAATATCATAGGTAAAACGGAAATAATGTTCTTCCGAAAAAAGTTCTCGATAACCTTTTTATGCTCCACGTATTTCCTGGAAATGTGTATGTAATTGTCGTTCGCCTTGTATAGATTGATAACACTATAGTTTTAGTATAATATTAAGAATAAAAATAATAAATGTACTTATTACATGTTGTATTCATTAATTATAGCAAGATACCAGTTTCCACAACTTGGAGGTGACATTTTGGAAATCCTTTTATTTTATTCTAAACTGGACACACGGCAAAAAATCAATAACTTTAACCTCTGTTTTAACTTGTTTTTACGTTTACCCCATTTTTACTTCTTTCGCAATGAAATTTAGAATAAAAACTTTAAACCATTCTTTAAAGATTAAAAAAAATACATATATGCCCAAAAACCATGGTCTGATTCAATAACCACAGGAAATACGAAAGGTTCTGTAATTCACCCCTGAATCCAAATTCTCATCTTTAAAAGTTGATCTGTGCACAATCCTGAACTTTAGGAACTTGTAGAGGTAACCTTTCTAAGTAAAAACCAAATCGATATATTATAGGGCCTTAAGAGATATTGAGAAATTTGTGAAAAGACATTTTACCTCTTTCCTTCTCTTTAGGGGTGGAATTTCGAAAATTCCCTTCCTAGCACTTCGCTACGTAACTATGGGACCCTTCTTGCCAAATTTCAAGTTTCTGGTACCAATGATTACTACGGATCTGTGTTGTTGAATTGGTGCTTTAGCTTTTATACATATATATTATAGCAGAATACTCGTTTCATCCCTTTGTGGGTGGAATTTTTAAAAACCTTTTCTTTCTCATTTTATTCTAAAATGGACCCATAAGGAAGAAAATCAATAATTGTAACCCCTTACCCCTTTTCAATTTTGCCCCTTTTTTACCCCGTTAGGGGTAATATTAAAAAAAATTACACCCTTTTGTAAAGATTTTAAAAATATATCTATATGCCAAAAAAAGAATGCTCTAACTCAACAAACACAGGAGATACAATGGGTTCTATAATTTACCCCGAATGCAGATTCGCACGTTTAAGGGTTGATTAGCGCAAAATCCTGAAACACGTATCTAGGTATTTGCATTGGCAATCTTTGCAAGTAAACACCAAGTCGATATCTCATCGGGTCTAAGAGATATTGAGGAATTCGTAAAAACACATTTTACTTCTTCTCACCCCCGTAGTGATGGAATTTCGAAAAATTTCTTTTAACCCATTTTATTGTGAAATGGAACTCACAGCGAAAAAAATTAATAATTTTAACTCCTACCCCTTTTCAGTTTTTCCTCCTTTTACCCTTATAGGATTAACATTTTCAAATTCCCTTGAACCCTTTTCTAATGATTTTAAAAATACGTATATATGTAAAAAGAATGTTCTAACTCAATAAACATAGGAGGTGCGAAGCTTTCTTTAATTCACCCCGAATCCAGATTTGCACCTTTAGGGGTTGATTAGGGCAAAATCCTGAAATTCGTTTCTAGGTATTTGAATTCAAAATCTTTGCAAGTAAACACCAAATCGAGATCTCATCGGATCTAAGAGATATCGAGGAATTCGTGAAAACACAGTTTACCCATTTTCAATCCCTTGGATTTGAATTGCAAAAAATCTCTTCTTAGCACTATTTTACGTAACAAATTGAACTGTCCGCTCTGCGTTTATTAGTCAGGGTTATAACTTTCGTTTATATATACGGATAGGCCCAAAATTATATACCTATAACAGCAATGAGATAACATGAAAAACAAAATAAAATGCTTGAGTAGGAAAGAGATGACCATACGAAAAAATTATTTTAGTGGGCATGTTTAGTTGACATATGTCATAATTAAAATGAGCGTCAAGACTACTCGAATATTTGCTTATATGTTTATCTCTTTCTTACTCAAGCAATATGTGTTATTTTCTTGTTCATATTATCTCATTTCTGTTATATATCATTTTGGCCCCATGGGTATATAGATTATAACCTATAAACTGATTGTGTACGCCACTGAAAAAACCGAGTTTAGTTTGACATAAACAAGAAGATTAGAAAGAAGGAGACCTAAAGCGATGAAAATTGAGTGGAGGGGATGAATCGCTAGATGTCGAACAGAAAATGGCCGACCACAAGTTCAATGGAAACCCATGATATTTGCAACCCGTGCAACAGATGATTAATTATATCTCGTGTGGATATTCGGAGTTGAGTGAAAGCGGAAAGTCAATAGAGAATGGAAGCTAGCAATGATCTCAACTGAAATAGTTAATAGCCTACATTATTTATTAAGAAAAGGACACGAAGTGGTAAATACATATAAAATGAAACACAAAGTTATTAAAAAAGAGCTTTCCATTTAGTTCATAAATGTCCAACCTAATAAGAATAATAAGGAAATCTACAATATTACAAAACTGGAACAAAGTATCATTAAATTTGAACTTCCTCATGCTAAGCGAATCATACCCCAGTGTGCTAGATGCCAAGAATATGGGCACACTAAAAATTATTTCCTAAAACACCACGCTGCGTGAAATGCTCAGGTACCAACCCGACAATAGAATGCGAACGAAAAGTACGAGACAACAAAGTAAAATCTGTTATTTGCAATGGAGATCACCATGGTAACTATTGAGGTTGCATTGTACATAAACAACTGCAACAGCGTCTCTACCCAGCCCTCAAGGAAAAAAGTTGAACCAACCGCAAAATACATTAATTTCTACACAAAAAATATAATGAAATATGTCTTATGTACAAGTTATCCAAAATAATTTTTTGAATAACAACCATCGTACAATAGAAGAAATGATGAATAAGCTAACATAGTAAATAAACACTCTGCTTAAGTTACTAATCCCAGTCATCAGTAAACTAGCATAATGGTTGTACAAAGTAATTACGGTGGGACAGTCATAATTATCCGAACTAGTATCAAGCATTGTGAAAGAGAAAAATTTTCTAAATATTTTCTGCAAGCCACTAGCATCTTCTTTGAAGATGGATCGAGTTCAATAACCATCTCAGCAGTATACTTCCCACCTAAACACAAAATAAAAAATCTAGTGTGATACCCTCACACAACTTCCTTTTACAGTGATCTTATAATTAGTCAAAAATTTGATATAAAATCTTTAAGCATTTGTCAAAAATTTTAAAAAATTACAAATTCTGCAAAAACGGTACAAAATAGAGCGTTAGTTGAAGAGACAAATTTTCTCTAGAATTCCAAGCTGAATTCAAAAATGTAATAAAATACCGGGTGTTCTAGTTAAAATTGGAGTTGATAAAAAAAATAGAAAAAAAACAAAAGAAACCCACTTTAGATGTATTCAACTGGAAAATAATCTATCTCACATCAATACACATTCAAATTGTAATAAAAATGTGAAGTTTGAAAAAAATCGTTAGAGCCGTTTTTGAAAAAATTGAAAAAACTGAAAAATCACAAGAGGAAACACCTACTTCCGGTTATGCGATTTTCTTCAAAAGCTTGCTGTCGGATCTACATACTACACAAAACTTATATATGAAGTTTCAACGCTATACCTCTTTTCGTTTTTGAGATATTCTGTTCACGGACAGACACACAGCAGACACACACACAGACACTTAATGAAAAAAAAATATGTTTTTTGGGATCAGGAGACTCTAAAACGTGAAGATCTGTTGAAAACTCAATTTCGAATTTTTGGGGTGAATCCAATACTTCCTTTATTGTAAAAGGAAGTAAAAAGAAGACTGTGAGATGTTTCTTAAAACATTAGTTAACAAATTTATAGCAGGCGGCCATTACAACTCAAAAATAAAACTTGGGGTTCAATATTAACTAATACCAAGGAAAAAGAATTGCTTAAGGCCAAGGATAATAACAACCTGAAGTATATATCAACAGGTTAACTGATATATTGGCCCGCGGACTGAGACAAACTAACGGACCTGCTAGATTTCGGTATAATGAAAGGAATCGATTTAAAGAAATGTAATGCAAAAACTTGCTTAGAATTATCGTCCGCCCACTCACCTGTAATAATTACTTTTTATTCTCAGATCTCGAACAAAGAAAAACAACTCTCCTTATACAGCAATTTACCAACTGGAACCTTTTCAGACTAAAATTGGACGAATGAATAATATTGAATCTCTCATTAAAAACTGATAGAGAGCTTGGTATGCTACCCCAGATTCACAGATGATATCCGTGAAGAAAAGTCCCATTTACTATTAAACAAAAAAATAATGAAAAAGACGGTTGAGAAAATAGTGGCAAAAACCTAGAACGGCAAAAAACAAGGCAATAAAAGAATTAAAAGTAATGCTACTGGACAACAAACATTAAGGTGTACAAGATTATTTACAAAATTTAACCGCCACATAAATAACTGAATTTTCTCTAGGGAAAGTAATACGAAAATTAAAAAGACTATTACATCACAATCTTCCCAATAAAATTGCGGTATAGGACATTTGGGCGCGGCTGTTTGGGCGCGGGGACACTAGGGCGCGAAACACTTGGGCGCAAGACACTTGGGCGCGAGACACTTGGGCGCGAGAAAGGGTCAACGTTGGGATTTAGGAACACATAATTGTGAATAATTTAAATTTGGCATAAATGAACAAACATTTATTACATAATTGTTTATCCTGAGAAGTTAATGTAATTAATCAAACAATATTAAAAGAATAATCCAAGTATTTATTGAAACCGTTATGAGATTAACTTTAAATACGGTGATAGTACCTATATTAGATAAATTTTGAAATAAATCCGAATAGAAATAAAGAAGGTAGTATAAGATAAGTTTTGAAATAATTCTGAATACATACAAAAGGCAGTATGTTATATATGAAATAATAATTCTGAATTGAAATAAAGACGGAAATAGATTATATATAAGTGTTGAATACATTCATTGTACTGGTAAATGAATAATACTATGCCTCAAATGTTTAATATGTTTCTACTGTGTTCCGTTTAGACCGAAACTAGTCTACTTCGAGTTTTGTTTATAATGATATAAAACTTAACAATAAACTGTTAAACTTTAAAGTAATCAATTATTTTCGTTATGTTATGAACCAACTAACTGAAGATAAGAGCAGAAATAAGAATAATAATAAATAATAATATAAAAAGACTAATTTTAATAATCAAAATTTATTCTGGCCATTTTCACCATTATAATACATATTATCCTTAAAGTAAAATATATATTTTTTTAAATATAAACAAGGAGCATCTACGCATTCATTTCATAATTGTACGATATGCCTCCTAAAAATTCTACAATGTTCCTATTGTTTGCGCCGCGCCGTCTACATGATTATATTGATTATTATAATCTTCAACCAAATTTTTTATTCTTCTATCAGCCTGGATAAAGTTTTTTTTGAGTGGGCTCATTTCCCGCAAATAACTGTTCATAAGCAACATCTCCCCTCGTTGAACAGTTTTCAGGCTGTCGATGAATCTCCAAATGGTTGGATAGTTTATCGATAGCTCTGTTTGTACCCACTCTCTATTCATTTATTCTGTGTTACTTATTATTTTAATGTAATAAATCTCCGCAAAAGATTTGTTAGTATTTACCGGAAAGTTAAAATGTGTAACTTTTTTTCGTATAACCTACTTGTATTAATAAAATTCTAATTTTCGACAATTAATATTTCTATACTAAATTTTTGCCGCCCGCTACCTCCTTGGATGTGCTTTAGGTAATTTCAGTTATTTAAAATAAATTTTCAGACATTAATAGTAAAGCTAGCTAATACTAATATACTTGAATTAATTTTCTCGCACCCAAGTGTCTCGCGCCCAAATGGCCCTGCGCCCAAGTGTCTTCGCGCCCAAACAGCCGCGCCCGAACGGCCGCGCCCAAACGGCTGCGCCCAAATGTCCGGCTTCGATAAAATTGACACCAACTAATAGGCCAGGAGAGACAAAGAAAGGGCTGATGTTTTTGCTAAGCACTTCGAAAAAGTGCTTCAACCACTCCCTCCTGAAGCAACCATTGACGAAGAAAATGAAATAAAAAAACTCCCTTGAAACTCATTCCAATTGGATTTATCTCACGACAAGACAACAATAAAAGAGGTAACAAAAAGAACCAGGATTGAAATTAAAACCAAGAAAGCGCTTGGTTTTGATTTAATCACTGCTTAAGTGCTGCAAGGATTACCTTAAAGATATTTTAAATTAATAACCTTCATTTTTAACTCTATACTTTGACTCAACTATTTTCCTAGTATTTGAAAAGTGGCTCAAATCATTATGATTTTGAAACCCGGCAAAACACCAGAAGAAACTAGCTCATATAGACCAATAAAGTCTTTTGCCAGTCTTATCAAAGGTTTTTGAAATAATCTATGTAGAAAGACTAAAAGTAATACTAGCGATAAGCACGGAACCATAGAACAGGTCCACAGGCTAGTCAACAAAATAAACTAAGACCTTGATGCAATAAGGTACTGTATTTCTGGGTATATCTCAGGGCTTTGATAAGGTATGGCACACCGGACTTCTATACAAATTGAAAATGTACCTGCCACTTCCGCATTTTTTACTTCGTAAATCGTACCTCAATAACAGACACTTTCTTGTAAAACAAAATAGTGCATATTCGGAAGCGTCTTAGACCCAAATGCTATATCTACTCTACACTGCAGATTAACTACAATACGATCGGCAATTACATTTACATATGCTGATGGCACAGCAGTTTTGGCTTCTCATGTAGATCCTACAGCAGCATCAAGGAACCTGCAAGTTAATCTAAACAAAATACAAAACTGGCTTAAGAAGTGGCGTATCAAGGCCAATGAATCAAAGTCTGTGCATGTCACTTTCACAATGCGAAATGCAACATGCCCACCAGTTACGATCAATAATTGTCAAATTCCACAAGCCGAAAATACGAAATATATTCGTATGCATATGGACAGGCGGCTCACCTGGAAGAAGCATATCTTTTCCCAGCGAAAACAATTAGGACTTAAATTGAGCCAGATGTACTGGATAATTGGACGTAAATCACAACTGTCCCTAAAAATCAAGATACTGTTTTCGGAGGCTGTCAGCACCATTGTCATTACGTAACAAGCGATTTCCGGAATTGGACAGTGTCATTATTGAGGTCGAAGAACTCAATGTTTCGCCCACTTTTGCAAGGGGCTTCATCAGAAGGAAAAGCAAAAGAGCACGTGTAAACCACCGCAGAGGCGAAACCCTTCTCTCCCCGTTGTCTTTTGCTTTTTCTCCTGATGAAGCCCCTTGCGAAAGTGGGCGAAACGTTGAGTTCTTCGACCTCAATAATGACACGGAAGGGGTTTGTTACTTAAGATACTGTTATATAAAACCATTCTCAAGCCTATTTGGGCATATGATATCCAACTATGGGGTACTGCCAGCAACTCCAATATTGAGATATTGCAGAGGTTCCTGAACAAGGTCGCTCCCGCCTTCGTCAAAGCTCTCTATTATGTACCCAACACAGTGCTTCAACAAGACATACCAATTACACCAATCAAGGAAGTGATTATTCAGTGCAGTAAAAAATATCGTGAAAGAGTGTCAGTGCATCCTAATGCATTAGCTAACCAGGTATTTGTGCAAAGTGACGAGCCAAGACGCCTCAAAAGGTTTATACCATCTGACTTAAAAGACATATTTACGTGAATAATAAACTGTCATTAATTATTTTATTCACAACTCACATATTATAGAGGCATAATTACATTGATATCAGTTGTATTACGTAGGCCATAAACCCCATGAGTTTTATAGCCATAAAACCCTAAATCTTTATTTTATTTAAAACACTATCAAGCTATGTCAAATTCGAGATTTGCAGGTTAAGTTTTGCGTCAGTCTGTGTCAAATAACAAACAAAACCTAACCTAATAACCTCGAATTTGACATATACTGACAATACAGTTCAATACTGCTAAACGTATAATACGAATCTCTCGCTGCTTTCCAAATTGTTACTATGACTTTTCACGGCTGTCAATAAACAAAATTATTGTATTTAGGCATTTATTGAGTTGTTGGAAACAAAATGTCTACGATCGTGTCAAAATAACTTTTCGCACAGTTTCTAGTGTCAAAAGTGACGTTTGTAACACTCTTAATATTTGCGTCCGAATTACGTCTTTTTCGCACGTTGCCATTGGTGGCGTGTTTTAATATTGTATTAAAACACGTTTCACCGTAAGTTTCAATGTCAACATAACCTAGAATATCTAACACAATGTGACGGAAAAAGTGTCACCGAACTAAGTTTTTATATTTATGTTACTATCGTAGAAAAAGTAGCGTATGATACACGTGTATAAGTGCCACTAAGCACTAGCGACGTTAAAAGCACTCCGCTTCACGTCGTGCTCTTAAACTCGTCGCACGTGCTTTAAAGGCGTTACTTATACACTAGTATCATAATATACTACTATGGTAAGCGTGATTATTATAAATAATTCACCCATCTCGGCCTGGCGGTCTAAAGGGCTCAAATTTTCTCTCGTGGATTATCTATACATATATAAAGGAAAGTCATAACCCTGACTAATCAACGCCGAGCCGAAACCACTGGTACTAGAAACTTAACATTTGGGTGCAAGGTTTAATTTGTTATGTAAGGTAGTGTTAAGAAGGGATTTTTTGAAATTCGACCCCTAAGGGGGTGAAAATAGGTAAAATGTGTTTTCTCGAATACCTCAATATCTCTTACACCCGATAAGATATCGATTTGGTGTTTACTTGCAAAGATTACCAATGCAAATACCTAGAAACGTATTTCAGGATTTTGCCTTAATCAACCCCTGAAGGTGCAAATCTGGATTGGGGGTGAATTAAAGAACCCTTCGTATCTCCTATGTTTATTGAGTTAGAACATTCTTTTTTGGCATATAGATGTATTTTTAAAATATTTAGAAAAGGGTTTAAGGGAATTTAAAAATTTTAACCCTAAAGGGGTAAAAGGAGGAAAAATTAAATGGGGGTAGGGGGTTAAAATTATTAATTTTTTTTGCTGTGAGTTCCATTTCACAATAAAATGGGTTAAAATATTTTTTTTTAAATTCCGCCCCAACGGGGGTAAACTGGGGTAAAATGTGTTTTCACGAGTTCCTCAATATCTCTTAGACCCGACGAGATAGCGACTTGGCGTTTACTTGCAAATATTATCAATGCAAATACCTAGAAACGTATTTTATAATTTTGCCCCAATCAACCCCTAAAGGTGCAAATCTGGATTGGGGGTGAATTAAAGAACCCTCCGTATCTCCTATGTTTATTGAGTTAGAACATTCCCTTTTGGCATATAGATGTATTTTTAAAATATTTAGAAAAGGGTTTAAGGGAATTTAAAAATTTTAACCCTAAAAGGGTAAAAGGAGGAAAAACTAAAAAGGGGTAGGGGGGTTACAATTATTAATTTTTTTGATGAGTTCCATTTCACAATAAAATGGGTTTAAACCAATTTTTTTAAATTCCGCCCCTACGGGGGTGAAAAGGGGTAAAATGTGTTTTTACGAGTTCCTCTATATCTCTTAGACCCGACGAGATAGCGACTTGGTGTTTACTTGCAAATATTATCAATACAAATACATACCTAGAAACGTATTTTAGAATTTTGCCTTAATCAACCCCTAAAGGTGCAAATCTGGATTGGGGGTAAATTAAAGAACTCTTCGTATCTCCTATGTTTATTGAGTTAGAACATTCTTTTTTGGCATATAGATGTATTTTTTAAATATTTAGAAAAGAGTTTAAGGGAATTTGAAAATTTTAATCCTAAAGGGGTAAAAGAAGGAAAAACTGAAAAGGGGTAGGAGGGTAAAATTATTAATTTTTTTGCTGTAAGTTCCATTTCACAATTAAATGGGTTGAAATGTTTTTTTTATTCCACCCCTACGGGGGCGGAAAGGGGAAATGTGTTTTCACGAGTTCCTCAATATCTCTTAGACCCGATGAGATAGCGACTTGGTGTTTACTTGCAAAGATTATCAATGCAAATACTTAGAAACGTATTTTAGAATTTTCCCCTAATCAACCCCTAAAGGTGCAAATCTGGATTGGGAGTGAATTAAAGAACCCTTCATATCTCCTATGTTTATTGAGTTAGGACATTCTTTTTGGCATATACGAATTTCTTAATATTTCCTAAGGCCCTATAATGTAACAATTTGGTTTTACTTAGAAAGGTTATACCTATACAAGTTCCTAAAAACGTAATTCAGGATTGTGCACAGATCAACTCCTAAATATGAGAATTTGGTTTCAGGGGTAAATTATAGAACATTTCGTATTTCCTGTGGTTCCTGATGATCATGATTTTTGGGCATATGTGTGTTTTTTAAATCTTTAAAAAGTGGTTTAAAGTTTTTATTCTAAATTTCATTGTGAAAGGAGTAAAAATGAGGTAAAAGTAAAAAGAAGTTAAAAAAGAGGTTAAAGTTATTGATTTTTTCCGTGTGTCCAGTTTAGAATAAAATAGGATTTCCGAAATTCCACCTCTAAGTGGTGGAAACTGGTATGTTGCTACAATTTATGAATACAACATTTAATAAGTACATTTATTATTTTTATTCTAATTGTTATACTAAACCTATATTTTTATCAATCTATATAAGGAGAACTACAATTACATACACATTTCCAGGGGATACGTGAAGCATAAAAGGGTTATGGATAACTTTTTTTTGAAGAATATTGTTTTGCAGCGTTTGTTAGTTTAGCGTATTGAGTGAGAGAGGAGGGGAGCATTCTAAAATTTGTTTAGGATTTAGAAGAAAAAACATTTGTAGTCCGTACGAAGAACGGGTATCTTGCTAGTTTGTAATATAACACCATAAAATGGACCATAAATAACTACAATTTAATTTAATTATCACTTATATGTGACAATGTGACAACATACCAATTATAAATTATTATTGTAATTTAGTGAGTAGTAGGGTTCACTGGAACTAGTCTACACATGTCATTTACTGGTAACAACATAAGATTGGAGTTAAAAAAATTATTGATATAATCCCATATCAAAATCAATGTCAAAGAAACATAACCTCGAATCATCTGTTGCACGGGTTCTTGGACATAAATAACACCAAGTTTCTGTATCTGTGTTAGCGTAGGTAGCTAACGTGATTTAGTGACCTTGCGTGACGAGCGGGAATTTCGAATTAGCAATGTAGCATCTGTTACCACGTTAACTACGATGCAAATATTTGATTAAATTTTCCCACGTTTCTTAAAATTTTACAACAGTAATAAAACCCTCCCGTGTATTTTCTACGTTTGGTTTTTTATTTTCCTTTTGTCAGTTTCCTGCTAGTTTTTTTCTTTTGTTCTCTTATATACATTATTTAGTTCACGAATTAATTCGTTGATTATTTGTTATTTCCGAGTAACTTCTTATGGGCACAAACTATCAAAGCATCCTGCCATGCCTGTACTTTACTTGATACATTTTAAATTATAGTTTGACCATCCAAATTTCGTTTTTTATTTTTAAGATTATGCGTCAAATTTGTTTATTTCTATGCACTCTTTGTGGACATGCATACATATAAGCATCAAGCAACCCTATGTTAATTATCGGGTACGTTAAAAAATGCAAACGTTACATCTTAATCACATTATTAAATTAAACACCAAGATATTTTTTTTTATTAAATATTAAAGTACCTCGACTGCCAGGGCCTTTGCCACTAATTTTAAATAATACATAACATTATAATATTACGATATTACAATATGGTTACATTTATAACAGTTGTAAAAGACCAGTGTTCTTCAAAAACAGTTTTAGTTTGTTCAATTGGTCGGTAGCATTGGTTAATTCATCGCACAGATTGTGTCTTAGCTCACATACGTTATGGTGATGTTTATATTTCCGGCATTCGCATATTAGGTGTCTTATGGTTACATATTCATTGCAAGTGGTGCACACTGGAGGGGGGTTCTGTTTCATTAGGTGAGGGTGCGTGATTTTACTGTGTCCTATTCTTATCCTGCTTATTTTTACTTCCTCTTGTCTGGTCAGGTCCACTGGTGGTTTCCATTCCATAGCGTCATGTTTTATTACCCTTACTTTGACGTCTCAGCTATTCAACCACTGCTGGTTCCATTTTTCGAAAATAGACTGCTTGTTATGGCTTTTAATGTCATATGTCGGAATATTATTGTCTTGCATTGTGGTCTTGGTTGCAGCTTGTCTTGCTAATTGGTTCACTTCTTCATTGCCTCGGATGCCAATGTGTGATGGTATCCATATGAAAATAATTATTTTTTCTCCAACCACTCGAATAAGACGCCATATTGTCGAATAATTTTGTATAAAAAGTAAGTCATTTCGGTATGATCACCAATTACCTTGGCAACTGTACACTTTTCGATTCATATTTGCACTAGTACAAAAATGGACGCAAGATAGGGTTTTACATGGCAAATTTTAAATAAAAAACAAACGCTTCGTCAATATTCGGCAATCGCCGTCGTTGTTGTTTAATTTCCCCGTATAGTGATTGTTTATTTGTGCCATGACAGTTTTACAATATAACCTACAATGCTTGCTTCTAAATAATAAGTCATATTACCGAATTTACGAGTAGTTGGAGAAAAAATAGTATGTTTCATTAGTACAAAAAATGCATGATTTCGGGACGCGTAAGACTCGTCGGACTCCGCTACGCATCGTCCGGCGATCTGTCTTACTTGTCCCGAAATCATGCATTTTTTGTACTAATGAAACAAATAACTATTTCCTGACTAATGGAGTTTATGTAAAGTAGGTTTTTTTCCTATAAAAATTTTCAAGGTCAAGATAAAATTGGCAAAACAGCTTTTTTAAAATTATTAGATAATTTATTTTTGTCAGGGTTTTCTGTAAACGACTTGTGTCATTTTGACATTTAAAATTAAATTGTCAGCTTTTGTCTTTTGAAAATGAATATGCGTAAAAAACGGAATCTTTTAAAATTAAATGCAAAAAAAGCAATTCTGAAGTTGTGCAGCGGAACTGTTGAATCTGCAGCCTAACATGCCAGAAGAAGAAGTTTACGAAATATTACCTAAAAACAAAACTCCTTTAATGTCAAATTTTAAATTTCCCACCAATTTTTAGAGTTCTAAAAAGTTACTAAAACAAATTCTACCAACATATAATTTTTAAGGGAATCCAAGTAATGCCAACATAAACCCTAAATTCCTTGACCTTCAAAATTTTTATGAGAAAAAAACGTACTTTAAAATAGCACTTCATGTATTAGTCGCACGATCGGGTTACAGCTATAAATATTTTTACTTCGACACGAAGTGTACGAAGTATTGAAATTCCCTCATATCGAAAACCACTCTGAGTCAAATAGCTCTAAAATTCGAGCCAACCGACTAATGAACCCACTATATCAAATCTCCGTCTCGGCGGTGCGGATCTTTTGGTGAAGATCCCAGCCCACTAGATCAATCCCCCGTATTGGGGGGTGCCTAAACGTGCTGTGCGGGGAATGTATGTTCGTATGTGTACACGATTCCGGTCGCCAGGAACCTTCCTGAAGTCTTGGATCGTTTTCCTACGATAGGTCCTCCGAAAATGAAGGCAACATCAACTTTTGAGCTATGGTCGTCGGCAAAAAAAATTTTTTGTTGTTTTTTTTTTTGATAAATAACTGGTTCATAGCATTTCATTGTATTAGCGAAACGGAGTGATGCTGAGTATCGAAGTATTCTTGGAAAGCACGGAAGGGCGCTTTTCTTGGGTGGCGGCTACCGTATATTTTAAAGATTGTAAAACACTGAGAGAGTCCACCAACACTATAAATTTATCATGGACATCTTGGAAGGCATATTCTAGTCCTTTCTTGACAGCGAATAGTTCTACGGTAAAGACTGAGCACATATCATTTAGTTTAATGTAGTTTTCTGTGTTATTACATTTAAACGCACAGCCGGTGTTGTTATTAATTTTAGACCCGTCCGTGTATATTTTATGGTAGTCCGAGTAATTATCTAGGATTTGGTAAAGGGACGATATACAGGGTGTTAATTAAGTACGTAGACAAACTTTAAGGGGTGATTCCTTGATCAATTCTAAGATAAAAAGTTCATACAAACATGGGGCCTAAACGGCTTCCTTTTCGAGATACAGGGTTTGAAAATTAAACAAAAATTATTTTTTAAAAAAAATCTGGAAAACGCCTAGAGGTATGTAATGAAACTTGGTATATGTTAGTATTTCATAAAGTGGCATTGTTTGGTTAAAATAAATTTAATTTATTTCCACCAGTGGCGTGAATCGGGGCCACCTCAATTACCTTATTTCAAAAAAATCTGGTACGCCACTGTCTTTTAGTCAATACGACAAGTTTTTTAGCTTTATCCATTGAAACTATATAAAAGTTGCATATTTTATTTTTCTAATAGAATAAACATTTTGCGAGAAAAATGGAAAAATCTGTAACAGCAATTTCGTACATTGGACGTTAATGGTACCTAAACGGCTTCGTTTTCAAAATACAGTTTAAAAAAGCTTTTAAAAAATGTTATTTAATAAAAAACAATCTTACAATAGCTACAAAACTTTTTTCTAGAAAACAGTGGCGTGCCAAATTTTTCTAAAATAAGGTAACTGAGGTCACCCCGATGCACGCCACTGGTGGAAATAAATCACATTTATTTTGACTGAACAATGCCACTTTATGAAATACTAACCTACACCAAGTTTCTTAGAATACCTCTATCCGTTTTCCAAATTTTTGAAAAAAAAACTGTTTTTGTTTAAACTTCAACACCCTGTATCTCGAAAACGAATCCGTTTAGATCCCATGTTTGTATGAACTTTTTATCTTAGAATTGATCAAGGAATCACCCCTTAAAGTTTGTCTACGTACTTAATTAACACCCTGTATATACTGATGGAGGTGTGTCTTCTTTTGGGTACATTGTAAGGTCCAGATGTACACGAGGCAGGGGAATTAACCAGGGAACTGTTGTTGGAAGTGATAGTTGTATAGGATACTCGTGTATTTCTAAATCTTCATTTATACTTTTTGCACGTATGTTCCACGGTGGTGTAGTTTTAGTATTTATTTGGTAGGAATTCTGGTACACAGGCTGGCAAACATGTATAAAATTTGGGTGATTATGGTTTTCTCTTATAAATAGTACGTAATTTATAAGCTGTAAGTTGCGTCTGAATGCCGGCGGTAGTTGTCCAGTGGGGCCACAATTATACGGAAGGGGCCATAATTATATACAGACAGATCAATAAAAAAAAAACAATTAGGGCAGGCTGTGATATGTGTTATACGTTTGGCAGTACTGAAGTGTATTGTCAGTCTATGTCAAATTCGAGATTAGTAGGTTAGGTTTTGTTTGTTGTTTGACACAGACTGACGTAAAACTTAACCTGCAAATCTCGAATTTGACAGACTGACAATACACTTCAGTACTGCCAAACGTATAATACATATCGCAGCCTACCCTAATTGGTTTTTTTATTGATCTCGTGTTATAACAGCAATAAGATAACATGACCAACAAAATAGAATGCTTGAGTAAGAAAGAGATGACCATACAAAAAAATTATTTTAGTAGGCATGTTTTTGGCTTGTCATAATTAAAATAAGCGCCAGGCCTCCTCGAATATTTGCTACTATGTTTATCTCTTTCTTACTCAAGCAATACGTGTTATTTTCTTGTTCATGTTATCTCATTGCTGTTATATATAATTGTGGCCCCTTCGGTATATAACAGCAATGAGATAACATGAACAAGAAAATAACTCGTATTGCTTGAGTAAGAAAGAGATGAACATAGTAGCAAATATTCGAGAAGGCTTGACGCTTAATTTAATTATGACATTTGTCAACTAATTATGCCTACCTACTAAAATAATTTTTTCGTATGGCCATCTCTTTCTTACTCAAGCATTCTATTTTGTTATTCATGTTATCTCATTGCTGTTATATATAACTAGCAACCAGTGAGACAAATGTCTCATTTAATAAAACAAAAAAGACCGCCCCGGACGGATCAGCGTCCCGGACGGACGGTAATCACGTGATTTCTCGAAAACCGGAAGTGTCACGTGACTGAAATTCGGTTCCTGACCTGACATGACCATTCCAAATATATAACTTTAATAACTTTTTTCTCTATCTCTTACGGTTTGGCTGCCAGTAAATTGTTATTGGTATTGCATTCTGGGAAATTCAAAGCATACTAGATGTAGCTCTTTTTTAACCACTCTGTATATTTATAGTAATAAATACTACTAGCAGTCCAGTAAGACAAATGTCTCATTTAATAAAACAAAAAAGACCGTCCCGGACGGACAAGCGTCCCGGACGGACGGAAATCACGTGATTTCTCGAAAACCGGAAGTGTCACGTGACTGAAATTCGGTTCCTGACCTGACATGACCATTCCAAACATATAACTTTAATAACTTTTTTCTCTATCTGTTCAAACTATTTTTGAACATGAATTTAGTGAATAAAGTGAAATAGAGTAAAGACAGAAGTGCACGCATTTAGCCTACAAAAGAACTGCATAAGTTGCGCCAGATAAAATATGGGTCAGGTTTCTGTGTCGCGATAACAACTAAATGTAAACGGCACACGCAACAAACGCCAGTTCCTTACATTTCAAAACAGACGTTGCAGGTTTTAATTGTGTATTATACCGCATGTCAAAGGCACAGCGCAGCAATTTTGTAACTAGTGGGCCAAGATAACAAACTTAGCGTTTAATATTAAGCACATATGATTGTAATTATTTATAGTAGGAAGTAAAATATGGCATACATTTATTGTATAAAAGCTATGTGATATGTATTAGAATTTAATATACGTTCAACCACGAATGTGTATTCATTGATGGGGTTAAACACAGGCCAAGATTGTTTGTAACGAAATAGTCAGGCCTAACTACTTCCCCCTATCTCTTAACAACAAAATAATCTCCAACTCCTGTCGAATAAAACTAAACTGGTTTTAAAAACAAACATAAAAGGTGCTAAGTTCCAATTAATTTTGGGACACATCTTTTACACTATCTCTTACGGTTTGGCTGCTGAAACAGCGTCCCAGACAGACAAAACAGCGTCCAAGACAGACACGTCTATTAGATAAAGGATTATGGCTCCATCCGTATAAAGCATCTACAGTTTTAAGGATGTTGTGGTTGGCTGTTCCGTAGATAAAGTTGGAATAATCTAGCTTTGATCGTATTAAGGCGTTAAACATCGTCATCGGCGTTTTCTTTTTTGCTCCCCAGTTCTTATGTGCTACCACTTAGTAGGTTTAAGAATCGACTGCACCTGTCTTTTTGGTGTTTTATATGGGGAACCCAGGTCAATTTTTTGTCGAATATTATTCCCAGATAATTGACTTCATCTACGTATTCTACCGGGAAGTTATTTAATGTAAGAGAGGGGTTATTTGTTTTGTATTTTTTTGAGAATTTAGTACATTTTGTATTTTCTTTTGAGAATGTCAAGCCGTTTTGTTGACTCCAAGTACTCAGTTAGTTTAGTGCTATTTGAAGGTTATGTTGGGCATTTTCTAAGTTTGAATCTGTACAATATGTTCTTAGATCGTCTGCATATTGCAGTACTCCTACGGGTAGGTTGATTCCCTTTGCAACGTTGTTAATGGCAATCAAGAATAGGGTAACACTCAGTACTGATCCTTGGGGGATACCGTTTTCTTGACTTTGTGTTTTAGATTGAACGTTGCCTAGTTTTACTTGGAATTTTCGATCCGTAAGAAAGCTTTTAATAAAGAGTACTAATCTGCCTTGTAAACCCCAGTTCAGAAGTGATTTAATTAATCCATGCTTCCAAGTCATTTCATACGCCTTTTCGATGTCCAAGAATATTTAAGTAAGTAAGTAAGTAAGTAAGTAAATTTATTGCTCCAAGAAATTACAAATAATAATAATACGCTAGTATACAACGGTTTGCCCATAAAGTTACTTTGTGTATGGGCGAACAATTAATTTATAAAAAATACACTTGTCTGTGCACCTATCAAATTAATGTATAGGTAATATAACTATAATAACTATAATAATAATTACAAATACGGACTGTAGAACCCGGAATTAATTGCCTTCTAATGAACTCTCCCTAAACAATTATGATGAATAAATTAGAAATATCTGTATTCCTGAAATATTTTGAAACTTCATGTTTAAACGAGTTAAATGTAAGCATTTTTATATCCGACGGAATTGCATTGAATATTTTCGGCCCTAGATATACTAACGATTTTTGAGTATGGGTTTTTTTGACTTGTGGTTGTTGAAGTATAATGTGTCCCCTGACTGTCGTTTTTCTATTAAAGTAGAAGCTCCATCTTTTGAATAGGTATTTACTCACTGCTATACAGTAAAGTTGACGTACCGTTGGTAACTTTAGTAAACTAAATAATTCCTTGCATGATGTTAGCCTTGGAACATTACATATTAGTCTAATCAGAGTTTTTTGAAGCGTTGTGATAGGTTTCAATGTTGTTTTATACGTTCCACCCCAAATACATATGGCGTAGTTAATAGTGGATTGGGCAAAGGCAAAATATACTTTCTTTAGTATATAAATTGGAAAAATGTTTTTTAATAAATAAAATTTAGGAACAATTTTGAATAAACTATTTCTGATTTTATCCATATGCAATTTCCAAGTTAAATTTTCATCAATTATTAAGCCGAGGTATTTGATATTTGATGTTTTATTTATTTTTTTACAGTCACATTGTACGTAATTTATGGAAAAACACATATTAGTATGATATATTGGTTGTTTCTCAAATTCCACCCTATTTCTATATGAAAAATTCATATACCTTGTTTTATTTACACTTATCGACATCATATTATAATTAAACCATTTTCTAAGTGTTCTTAAGTCACGCGACATCTTATCAAAATTTTCTTCTATTGTATCTGAACTGTAAAGAATGGCAGTATCATCTGCAAAAGTAAAATCTATTCCATTCGCTGCATTTAAATAGAGGTCGTTGATGTAGATTAAAAATAGTATAGGACCAAGAACACTCCCTTGGGGAACACCCGTTGCCACTTGCATTTCTGAACTAATTACACCATCAATTCGAACAACCTGAGTTCTCCCCTGCAAATATGTCAATAAATAATCCACTCACAGCACAACCTTTGTCCATATCATTAAGGATTTTGTTAGTAAAGTCTACTAATGCCATCTCCGTTCCCCTGTCCGGTAAGAATCCGTATTGTCGAATTGAGAAGTATGTGTTAATTTGCAAGAAATTTGTCATATAGTTATCAGTTCTTCCTTATTTAGAAAAGCATTTCTAATCTGCATTTCAAGCAGCGTTATATTGTCCAGGGAGGATCGTCCTTTACGAAATCCGCATTGGTTTTTAGTAACCCTGTTTTCTTTTTCCAAGCACCATATTAACCTTTGGTGAACCATACGTTCTAGAATTTTGCACGTGGTATTGGTGAGCGATATAGGTCGATAGCTGGACGGGGGCGTTTTATCCTTCTTAGGCTTTGCTATAGGGATTATCTTAGATCATTTCCAGTTTTCTGGAAACGATCATGTTTTCCATATAAAATTGTAAAGCTCCAGCAGGATAAGTTTTAAGGAATGAGGTAGGTTTTTCAACATTTTAAAGTGTATGGTGCCTGGACCCGGAGATGAATCTCTATATAGCTCTGCATAGTGCATATTCTAGCTCAGTATAGGAGAATTATACGTTATAAAATTCGTTGTTACTTAAAATAATGTGTAGTGGTTCTTGTTCTACAGAGTTTTTATAAACTTGAAAGCTATTATCGTAATTCTGGCAACTTGAGGTATATGCAAATTGATCGCTGAGTGCATTAGCTATATCTAAATTTGAAGTTAAGGTACGATCTGGAAGTTTGATTGCGGGTATATTAAAGTTGTTAAATTTATTTTCGATTTTTTTAACTTTTTTCGATATCTCTGTGTTTGTCGTTGCCTTATTTATGGAACTGATATAATTTGCCCATGATAATTGTTTGCTGGTTTTCATAACTCTCCTTGTTTCTGCTCTAGCCTTTTTAAATGCGATAAGCGACAGGACAACTTTCTTCTTCCGATAGATATTTAGGGATCGTTTTTTCTTCTTAATAGCTTCTTTACAGTTTTCATTCCAGTAAGGCTAATGTCCAGTAGAATTGGAAAATGATCACTACCAAATAAGTTTTCTAATGGTGACCAAGATATTAAGTGATGTAATCTTACATGGCTAAATGATAGATCTATTGCATACGTTTGTTTTAAAGGTCATTTAGTAGCGTAAGCTGATCGTTATCTAATAGTGTTTCTATTATTTTCCCTTTGTTGTTGGATCCTTTATATCCCCAGAGGTAACTGTGCGCATTGAAATCTCCTACAATGATGTATGGGGTTGGAAGGTTGTTTATTAAATCTTCTAGCTCATTAGTTAATTGATAATTTGGTGCGATATATACGTTGCATATAATTAATTTTTGGGGTATAAGTACTTTTACAACCACAGCTTCCAGGCTAGTATTCAGTTGCAGATTTTCGGAGTACAGTTCTTGCCTTACAAAAGTTGAGACACATCCACTAGCGTGCTGTGCAATACGATTCCTGCTATAAACATATTAGTATCCTTTCATATGTACTGGTGCTTCTGGTTTTATGTGAGTTTCTTGTAGACATACAATTTGTGATTAGTTTTCAGAAATGAGTTGTTGGATATCGACAAGTCTGGCAAAGAAGCCGTTACAGTTAAAGTGAATTAATTTCGGCATAATTTAATTAGATGAAGCAATATGTTCGGATTGCGAACTTGTATAGTCCGATGAGTTTTCAGTCTGGTCCATTTCTTTTTGCATACCTTTTTTATATTGGATATTATTCGCTTAAATCTATATTAATGCGCCTTTCAGTAAGAGAAGGTCTTTTAGCGTTTCCGTAAATTTTATTATAATGGGTGCGGCAAAATATACCCAGCTATGGAATATTATTATAACTTTGTTATTTCTTTGAAAGCTGTCAAAAGTGAAGTTTTATATCAAAGTAGAGAGATACAGAATATTGTTATGGAGCGTTATTAGGCTCAACAACGAGCAGAAATTGTTAAATTGTATTTCCAAAACTTTTTTTCTATAATTTCAACTCAACGCGCTTTTAGGCGAGCATATCCTAATCGAAGACCTGCACACGGAGAAACATTTCAACGTTTAGCAAACGAATTTTTACAAAATTACACAGTAAGTGATGTAAAGCATACTGGAAGACCTCGTTCTGATAGTTCAAACTAAAATATTGAGCTTCTTCGGGCTGATGTTCAGGCAGAACCAAAAACTTTCACAGACAACCCTAATTGCGCTGCACGTCTTATTGTGGAAGTTTTTGGTTGGTCTTCCAGTATGATTTACATCACTTAACTGTGCCATTTTGTAAAACTTCGTTTGCTAAACGTCGAATTGTTTCTCCGTGTGGAGGTCTTCGATTAAGATATGCTCGCCTAAAAGCGCTTGAGTTGAAATTCTAGAAGAAAAGTTTTGGAAATACAATTTAACAATTTCTGCTCGTTGTTGAGCCGAATAACGCTCCATAACAAAATTCTGTATCTTTCTACTTTGATATAAAACTTCACTCTTGACAGTTGTCAAAATAATAACAAAGTTATAACAATATTCCATAGCAGGGTATATTTTGCCGCACCCTATATTATCTGTATATTTCCTTGTTACCTTTATTGCATCGGGAGCAGAGTAAACTTCCTTTATGTAGTTTTTCAATTCATCATATGTGATTTGATATGAATTTGGTTGCTCGGTTAATATTTTTGAAAGAGGTTATAGCTGTTCGTCTAGCGACTACTTTTCCCGGCTTGGTTCTTCGTTGCTGAGTTCCACTTTTTCTTTGGTTTTTGCTCTCTTTTTTGTGGGTGGTTTTGGGTTCGACGGTTTTATAAATTGCACTGGTGCTTCATTAATTGGTTGGACATCCATTTTTTCTGTTGTTTCTACGGTCTGGTTGCTTAATGATTCTGTGCTGGATTGGTACAATCATTTCTTATCCTTATCTTTCTCGGAGGGTGTGTCGATTGTTTCTTTTGGAGCAGCTAAGTTACATTTGGAGGAGATATGGCCTGTTTTATTGCACTTGAAACATTTTTGTTGGTCTTCCTGTATATAAATTTTATACTGGTCGCTATCGTATGTTATTATTATGGACTCTGTTGTCATTTGGAGCAACGTAAACAAATCTGCGGAAGTTCATAATGTGTGCGTATTCTTGCGTATTCTTGGAATGCCAATCTTAATGAAATAAATTAGCGATACTAAGCGCAACCCTACATCTACCAGTAATTTTTCGACATATGCGTTTGGAATAGATGCGCTGATATTTGAGATAACTAATTTCTTTGTAGGCGTTACAAGCTTCCTCAATGTGGTTTGTTGATTAGCAATGGCCAAGGTTTCTGTTTTGCCCAATAATTCTTCGACTAGTCGTTTATCTGACAAATACACACATATGCGATCGTTTGCTAGTCTTGATGCTGCTAAAATATTTGTGGGTTTGACTAATTTTCCTCGAGCATAGATGTAATCTTTGATTGGTATACCTTCTAATGAATTTATGATTATGGCCTGGTCTCTTTTTGGGTATTTTATTTCTGGCAGTTTTTGTGCTGTTTTTGCATAAGTTTGTTTGTCGGTTGTTTGGCTTTCGTTTGTGATGTTAGATGTGGTAGGTTCATTGAAAACGCAATCCCTTTGGTTGGGGACATTGTTAGTGTTATCGTTTTGGTTCATGATTTAATCTCGTAAGGTAACAAATATAGGAAAAAATGATAAATTAGTCCCCGCGTGGGGACCACGCTGAAAGGTAATTGTAATGACTATAAATTATGATTTTTATATTTCGGTCGTGAAATTTGGCTTGTGGTTTAATTCGATTCACACTTATCGCACACACTTTCATGCCACTACAAACTAACATCCGTTGCTATTCACGGTCGGGGTCGAACTCGCCAAGATATTTATTTCTCCATAAAATTGAAAACGGAAAGCACACATGGAAAGCAGAAACAGATTAATTACAAAAAGGCTGTAGTGGGAGAATATTGCAATGGTTAATAATTTTAAAGTTCTTTCAACGTAACCTTTTGCATTTATTAACCAATACGTACCTACCTGATAATTAAGGTAAGGTTGTTTGACGCTTAATATACATTTTCATAACACCTACTTGTTAGTTGTCAATAACAGAACTGTCAACCTGACTGAAAAGTTCTCCCATAACAGCCTAGGCTGTTAAACACTTAACAGCCTAGGCCGTTAAGAAATAACAGAACAGTAACATTTTAACATTGGCAATACTGAAATGTATAGTTAGTGACACTGTAAGTCTATGTGAAATTCGAGGTTATCGAGTTTGACATAGACTTACAGTGCCACCAAAAATACATTTCAGTATTGGCAAACGTAATTTTTTTCTATAGGTGACTCTGATAACACCCGTTACTAATACTATTTAACTTTTTTATTTAAATTGCACTAAAATTTAATTTTTTTGTAGGTGTTATGAAAAATATTCAACGACATACGGCCGTTATCACATCTAACGGCCTTATGTCGTTAATAACTATTCCACGAGGAGTGCACAAAAATAAACAAATGTATATGCCACACGTGAATAAAAAGATTTTATCCTTTCGGGGAAATTAGCTCACTCGGCTTTTCCCCTTATCAATAAAATGCCTCTTTATTCAGTTGTACCATACGTAACTATGAAATGTTTACATTTTAAAAAATTACACCACTGACTTACACCTAAACTTACAACATTACAGAATAAAATACATCATTACTATTACCGGGCCCACTATTACCACCCAGATCATCTTCTAAATTTATCTGCATGTTATATTCTATATTAGAGTGAATCTGTGAGCTATTAAAAAAATACCTGCCTGAAAATAGTGTTCTGGCTTCAATTACGAATTCTTGGAGTCCAAAAACTCCCTCAAGGAAAATATTAAAACTATAAATCTCTAAGCTGTACACGGCACTATAGATAGATTACGTCATTCATATTTATATTAAATTTAACACAATCGATTCTTATACTACTGAACTGCATTAAAAAAAATCATATTTAAAACATGTGTCTTGACAGCTGCTACCATTTAAATGTCATTGTGGGTATGTGGAAATTTTTTTAATCTTTTCCGAAATGGAAACAACAATGGATTTTAAAAAATGCCCAAGCCGTATAAAGTGACGTTTATCACACAATTCAGCAGGCCGCGATCCTGTTTGAACGAGTACACTTATAGCTCCGTTAATAATATACTCAATTAAATTTCAGAAAATATGTTGGCAACTTCTCTATTGGACTTGAAGAAAATGATATCTGTTTGGTGCAGAAAGAAAAAACGGATCCCGTAGCACTTTGCCGTTATGACGTAGGAGCTCCAGTGATTTGCAATGGTTCGTTGGTGGCTTTGGTGTATTTTATCACTACCGAGGGCCATGCAGAATCTGGAGATTGTCTCAAGGGCAAGACTGGCAGTTTCTACCCTGCTGTTACTGCCTACCCCTACATACAATGGGTCTCTTTTTTTCTGGAAACTTATAGTTGCAAGCCTCCCCTTTCCTGCTCAAGGATTGCAATAACGTTTGCTCTGCTGTTATATTCTATAAGCTAATGTAGGTAGTTGTCAAATAAGTTTAGTAAGTGATTTGAGATAACTGGTGTGTTATTAATCAACGTTAGTATGTACGTGATATTGTTGTAAGAAAACTAAAATAAAACCAATTGAAAATACTAGGCCTAGCATTGCCAGACGAAGGCATAGAGAACATTTAAAGTTCTGTTCTAGTTAATAATATGCGACCCTTTGTTTATTATAACATTGCATGTTCATCTTTTAAATAGATATTCCCAATTCGAACTTCAATAAGAGTTTTGGCCTAAATTCATAATTATTATTTACATACCATTAAGTAGTAGTTAGTAGTATTTGTGGGGAGACTCATGTCAAGCAAATAGGCCTACATAGGCCCTTTTTGCCAACCCCGTGGACAAGATCTAATCATGCAGAGTACCAGGTACCTTAGTCCTACTTAGAATTTTTCCGAGACTAAGGAGTTTCAACCCTAGCAATGGATCTTTTACATGCTACACATCGTAGTAACATCACTTCCGAATGATGGCATTCTGTATAGGTTTTCATCCGCATTTGTTAATTTTACAAAACCTCACGGGGCCGGGGATCGAACTCTCGACCCTTAAATCAGTAGCCAGAATGCTTACCATTGAGCTACGGAGCCGGGCCCATTGAGTAGTAACTAAACCGTTAAAGCTACGCAGACATTTCATTTTTAGTTGCCTTTTTTAATTTAAGAGCGACTTCATAAAAATATTCAAAATTCAAAGTACTACTTTTCCTCCTGCTTTCTAACAATTGTAACACGGCGTCTTACCTTGAGCTCTACACCTACTGCATTACCACTTTAAAATGCCCTGGGTTCGCTAGCCCACCAGTCGGAGTGCTTTGAGACTCTGTTTTTTTCGCAGTGCAGCTAAGGGAAAGCCAATATCGTTTAGAACCAATACCGTGTACACCTGAAATGTTGTAAGTACCAAGGCAAACACAATGGCAACAAAAAGTCCAACCGCTTACATATAAAACCATATAATCTGAAATAATACACAAGTACCAACAAATATGCACATAAGAAATCTATACTCGACGGCCTGCGGAATAGTTTGAGCACGGCGTTAGAGTTCAGACGTTACTTCCCAGTTCAATACTTATACTGCGCGACCGAATTGGGTGACGCGACGCTGTCGATTCTTGTAACGCTGCTACGAACTAGTAGTGTCCGCATACGATGCACATTTTAACCCGCCAACACCCATGGCGTGTTAATGTGAATGATGACAGATCGAACGTGCGTCAGCTGCTTGCCGGTAGATCCCCGGCTTTCTTGCTATGACCCCGAAATCGGTGCCGCGCCCAAGAATGTGGCAATCGCCCCTTATGTGGCAGCAGTCTTTTAGGTATGAACTAACCTGACTTATCCCTGCTCCCGGCTACTAACTGCTGTGGCGAACCTTTGACCGGAACACCCAAGTTATCGGGTTCGAACAGCGCCTCCCTGGTGTCAGAGTCCAACTTTTTTCTCCTGGAGGCTGGCGCGAGCCTTTGACGATGTCGTCCTACTTAGGGCTTTCTTGCAACTCCTGCAGGTCGTCAGGAACTTTTTAGGAGTTGATTTGCGACTCTTGCAGACCTCACGCACTGTATACGAGCATGAATGCGGCTCCTGCAGGTACCATCCTGCTTCGGAGGCTCGTGGCAACTGCCTTTTTGCCGCGTATTCACGGCGTTGATGTGCTTCCCCGGAAAATGCCGCGTTGCACTTTTGTTTATCGCTTTATTGCGCATTTGATTACTGCACCCGCGAAAGCATTCACGCTTCGTGCCCACTTAACGCAATTCACGAACTTATACTCTGTTCTAACTAAATATAAGGTTACACAGAAAATACGATTAGGCTCGTTGTTGGCAATGTGTATAGTAAAAAGGAATAAAATACATAAATATAGGTAACACGAATTGGCCCGTTACAACATCCCCCCTGGTTTTATTCTAAACTGGCATCAGCCGAGAAGAAAACTTCTCAGCTGATACGAGCCCAGAACAAAACCACCTTTACTAGTTCTGAATTCGTGTAACCGGAGTAAACTAGCGGTGGCCCAAGGCACTTCCTATACTACACAGCTTCAAACATGCTGTTGTTAATAAAACAAATAAAATAAAATAAAAATAGGCATGGCCGGACTGAATGTTATTACAACCCTTCAAACCTGATTTTTTCTTCAATTAACGCTCTTCTTCTTTTGCTTTCCGAGAAGCCATCGCGATATCTTGTCACTAAACCCACAAGGTTTCTCAACCTTCTCCTTAATACCGCCTTCGTATTGTTGCATTAATTCAAAATTATTTGAAAATCGCGTTTCAAAACCGATTGATGACACGATTATAGTCGTATCTTTAAACCGTGTTTTTGTTTTATTATTATTATTAGTGTCAGCCCGAACTCTGATTGTATTTGTCTTCCGCGTTTCTCGACTAACTGGTTGTGGACGTTTTGGTCTAGGTTTTTTCTTAATTCGTGCCGGGACAACCATTGGGCACGGGATGAATTTAGTATTTGTAGTCTCAACTGTCAAGTCCAATTCGACAGTCTCCTTCAATTCGTGTAAAACGTTCCATTTGTTCCCTATGGTATCCCCCCAGAGTTTTGAAATGTCCGTCAAGGGCTTCACGTCCTCTACTGCCCGACTGAGTTCGGCACCCACTTCGTCATGGATTGATAGCTTGACTTTGTTTGTATTGAGACAGCTTATCCCCCCACAACTTAAGATCTGGGTTATCCCCTCTGCTACTTCTTCCCTGAACTCTTCATAGCCCTCACAACCACTTTCGATTGCGTTGTTTACTTTGAGAAATATATTTTGGAAAAAATTACGAACAAATTGTAAATGTTTTGATTGCTCCCTAGCATGTAAATTATTCTGACCAGTCGGAGCTACTTGACCAGAACTCCCTAGTTTTCCGAATTTCTACGTGTGCGAGTGCGCTCGTATGGGCTGGCTCGTGCTTCGCTCCTAGTATCGTCCGAATCCTCCTCCCTTTGGTACTCCTTTTGACGTCTCTGCGTTTGGTACCGTGGTCCACCACGTCGGTTATTAGGGCCTCCGCGAGTCCACGATTGTACCCGGTTTACTTCAAAATTACCACGCTGTGGATTATTATAATTACCGCGTTGCGCATTATTGAAGTTTCCGCGTCGCGAATTATTATTATAGTTTCCACGCCGCGAGCTATCAAAATTCCATTGCCGAGGACTATTATTCGCATTGTTATTATTATGACGGTTGTCATCATTACCCTTAATGTCTTCCCACTGTTGTGCTGCGGCAATAAGTTCATCTATAGTGGTTGTTCTTGACGCAGCCAAGAACACTCTGATATCCTCTGGGAAATGGTTAGCTACTACTTCCACGAATGTTTCTTCTGTGATAGGTGGGTTTAAATACCGGATCTTATTAAACCAGTAATCTATGTATGCCCTCAAACTGTTCGCTCTCGCATCGTATACTCCCTCCTGGTATATTAACCTTCGTATTTTATTTTGAGCTGCGTTCGACCAGAATTCTGCCAAAAAGTTTGTTTTAAAGTCATTAAAGTTATGCCACTGGCTTGATTTTCGTCCTGCCCAGCTTTTTGCTTCACCTTCTAGGCATCTTATGGCTGCTTTTACCTTTTCTGCTTGCATCACTCTTGCCTTTTGTAAGTAATCTTCGAGTTCTTCCATGAACTCAACTGGGTGCATTCCGTCCTTATCATTGCTAAATTTGAGTTTTTCCGGTACGTTTGGTATTGACGTACTGCAAGTTACTACCGATACTACCTTATTTTGGACGCATTCGTCGACTTTGATGCTTATATCGCGCATGTTTTGATTGATCGTGCTTACCGAATAGTCAATTTTGGAATTTACTTTACCTATTACACCTTTAACCGCCGTTAATTCTTGTTCGTAGCTATCCTCGTGCGCCCTTATTTGTCCCAATAAATCGCTGTGAGCGCCTTCTAGTTCAGTAATTTTGTCATACACGGGGCATAATTTTATATCAACGGTATGTTCCATTGTTTGTTCAAGAGTCGCTATTTTTTGGTCGTTACTCAATTTTACTTCCTTCAATTCGTCTTTTATTTCCTCTAAATTTGTTGCTAATCGACGTTCGGTTCCCGTTAATAAGTTTCGCATTAGATCGACTAATTCCACCGCTCCGATACCCGAGTCCATTTTTAGGGATGAGGTCGCTTGGGTATTTACCAATTCATCCTCGCCGACCGACGAGATTCCCGAATCGCGTGTTTGTTCAGGACTACCTATATTTTTAATAATTTCACTATCGTTCTGGCTCATTTTGGTATCTGTTAGAATTGTTCCGGATCGCAATTCCATAAACTTATATGATTGGTTAAAAAACAAATTTTACATGCGTTCTAGGATTTTCTAGGATCGTTACAACACTCAGAACTTTATGAATATTAGCTTTCATTCGAGCCCCACGTTGGGCGCCAAAACTGTAACACGGCGTCTTACCTTGAGCTCTACACCTACTGCATTACCACTTTAAAATGCCCTGGGTTCGCTAGCCCACCAGTCGGAGTGCTTTGAGACTCTGTTTTTTTCGCAGTGCAGCTAAGGGAAAGCCAATATCGTTTAGAACCAATACCGTGTACACCTGAAATGTTGTAAGTACCAAGGCAAACACAATGGCAACAAAAAGTCCAACCGCTTACATATAAAACCATATAATCTGAAATAATACACAAGTACCAACAAATATGCACATAAGAAATCTATACTCGACGGCCTGCGGAATAGTTTGAGCACGGCGTTAGAGTTCAGACGTTACTTCCCAGTTCAATACTTATACTGCGCGACCGAATTGGGTGACGCGACGCTGTCGATTCTTGTAACGCTGCTACGAACTAGTAGTGTCCGCATACGATGCACATTTTAACCCGCCAACACCCATGGCGTGTTAATGTGAATGATGACAGATCGAACGTGCGTCAGCTGCTTGCCGGTAGATCCCCGGCTTTCTTGCTATGACCCCGAAATCGGTGCCGCGCCCAAGAATGTGGCAATCGCCCCTTATGTGGCAGCAGTCTTTTAGGTATGAACTAACCTGACTTATCCCTGCTCCCGGCTACTAACTGCTGTGGCGAACCTTTGACCGGAACACCCAAGTTATCGGGTTCGAACAGCGCCTCCCTGGTGTCAGAGTCCAACTTTTTTCTCCTGGAGGCTGGCGCGAGCCTTTGACGATGTCGTCCTACTTAGGGCTTTCTTGCAACTCCTGCAGGTCGTCAGGAACTTTTTAGGAGTTGATTTGCGACTCTTGCAGACCTCACGCACTGTATACGAGCATGAATGCGGCTCCTGCAGGTACCATCCTGCTTCGGAGGCTCGTGGCAACTGCCTTTTTGCCGCGTATTCACGGCGTTGATGTGCTTCCCCGGAAAATGCCGCGTTGCACTTTTGTTTATCGCTTTATTGCGCATTTGATTACTGCACCCGCGAAAGCATTCACGCTTCGTGCCCACTTAACGCAATTCACGAACTTATACTCTGTTCTAACTAAATATAAGGTTACACAGAAAATACGATTAGGCTCGTTGTTGGCAATGTGTATAGTAAAAAGGAATAAAATACATAAATATAGGTAACACGAATTGGCCCGTTACACAATCCCGGCAACTTTAAATGTTGTGTGTATATCAGGTTGCCTATGAGCATCCTCAGGTTTAATCAGCATACTGATGATACACAGTGTTTTAGAATTTTACATAGACTGGAAAAATAAATGATGTAGAGTAATGGGCCCAAAACTGATCCCTGAGAAACCCCATGTTTAAGAGTTTGAAGTTCAGACCTATCATTCGCCAACACCACGCACTGCTGCCTGATCCACAGATAATCTTGAATAAAATTTAACGCTACATTATCAAAACCGAAATGCTGCAGAACAGCTAATAGTACGAGGTGGTTGATTGTATCAAAGGCCTTGGAAAAACCAAGTAGAACTAGAGATGTTAACTTGCCTTCGTCAGTAGCTTGAACGATATCATCAGTCACTTTTAACAAGGCAGAGACACAACTGCGATTTGTACGAAACCCAGATTGATTATTTAAAAATAACTTGATTAAAATGAGCGCTCATTTGGTCCACGATTTTTTCCATGGCATTCGACAACGCGAGAAGAATGTTGATAGGTCTAAGATCTTTTAGCTCTTTTAGTATGTTGACTTTACTAATGGGCTTAACATATGCCTTTTTCCATTCAACTGGAAAAACACCTTCGAGTAGACAAGTATTAATAATATGTGTAATAAATAGTAATAGAAAAGGACAACACAAGTGCAACATCAATATATTAATACCGTCGCAACCAATAGTTTTGGATTTAATACTATTTAAACACTTTTAAAACTTCAACTTCAATTACAGAAAAATTGAATTTAGTAACGTTGGGCTTTAATTTTGGTAGAGTCTAAAAACTTCAGATTTTGAATTGTCGATTCCTTGAATTGAATTAAGAAAATAATTATTAATTATATTAGCATTGTCAGAATGTGGGGGAAAGGTATGCTGTGTTTTTTTGTTATAGATGTCACAGTTTCTTAGCTCTTTCCAAAACAATTTGGAGTTTCCTTGTGAAAATTTATAATTTAAGTAAGCTTTTTTTTCATTTTGATAAAAGACAAGATTTCTCAAAGATTTATAGTAATTCCAGTGTTCTTGTCGTTTGGATTTTTTCCATTGACCGTTTATTTATGGGTTTCATTAATGTATAGAGAATCGTCTATTAATGACTCTTATTAATGAATGATTTTTTATTAATAAACGATTTAAAAAAATCTGGTGTGATACACTCACACAACTTCCTTTTACAGTTCTCTTATAATTAGTCAAAAATTTCATTTTTAATTTTTAACCATTTGTTAAAAATTTTCAAAAATTACAAATTCTACAAAAACCGTACAAAATCGAGTGTTAGTTGAAGAGACAAATTTTCTCTAGAATTTTAAGGTGAATTCAAAAATGTAATAATATACCGGGTGTTTTATTTAAAATAGAAGTTAATAAAAAAATAGAAAAAAAAAACAAAAGAAACCCACTTTAGAAGTATTCAACTGGAAAATCGCCTATCTCACATCAATACACATTAAAAATGTAAGAAAAATGTAAAGTTTAAATAAAATCGTTAGAGCCGTTTTTGAAAAAATCGAAAAAAACTGAAAAATCACAAGAGTAAACACCTACTTCCGGTTATGCGATTTTCTTCAGAAGCTTGCTGTCTCATCTACATAGTACACAAAACTTATATATGAAGTTTCAACGCCATACCTCTTTTCGTTTTTGAGATATTCTGTTCACAGACACACAGACACACACACAGACAGACCAATGAAAAAAAAAATGTTTTTCGGGATCAGGGGACTCTAAAACGTGAAGATCCGTTGAAAACTCAATTTCGAATTTTTGGGGTGAATCCAATACTTCCTTTATAGTAAAAGGAAGTAAAAATCTGTTTATGTTGGTGGGACTGTAAGTCTATGTCAAATTCGAACCTAACCTAACCTAACCTGCTAACCTCGATTTTGACATAGACTTACAGTGCCACCAACATATACAGTGCCAACATAAGAAAAAAAATCACAACCATTTATGGCCACCCGGTACCATTAATGTCAAAGCTTTAAATGTCAAATTCTTTTCATGGAATAAAATTAGATTTTCTTCAAATTAATAATTAATAATCAACGGAAAAATATTGTAACTAACTCGTATGTTAATCGGCGGTTAATAATCTCTACAATTAACGCACTCGCTCGCGCTCACGCGTTAAAATATCTCTTTTATTAATCGCTCTCATTACCATACTTGTTTGTTAAATAACTATTAAAGTGCTTATAGGCAGCATCCCTTAGTGTCATCATCAATCTAATGGTATCTGTAAGCCACGGAGCCTTTTGGTTTGCGAAAAGTAGCAGTTTCGAAAGGAGCAGAAATATTAAAAGCTTCCAGAATATTATTAAAAAGACTAACCTTATCATCAATTGGCTGCAGATCATATATTTGATACCATGCCATTAACTTAAGATGGTATTGAATGTTGTCGTAATCAAGGTTAGAAAAGTCACGAAAATTGTGTAGGTACTACTGGTTGCAACATCCACAGTTGCATTGATATTGCAATAAACTAATTCATGATCAGAGAATACATAGAGGTGTTTAGTACCTGCGGCTTTTACCAAATCTGAGTTAGTGATAAATATATCATCTAAGACAGAAGCCGTCGCAGCAGTGATTCTGGTCGGTTCTCTAATCAGTTGTTTATTTTATTTTATTTATTTTGTACTCAGCCAACGGTCGTTAGGACAATTCTAGGCGTCGCTGTACATTCTATGGGGACTTCCAACTCCACTAACCACTGCCATGATGTTATTATGACATCCGGGACCAACTATTTCCGTGAAAACCGTACCACGAGGAGCTGAGAGAAGCGGCCGTGGAGCTCCCATCCAAGTTCTGACCAGAGAGAGCGTTGCTTAACTCTACTGATCGTAGGTGGACGCTTGTTCAAGCTACACCACCCGAGACCCACCAATCGCATTAAGTAAAAAAGTATTGTAATGACAGACTCTCTACTAAAAAGGGTTTTTAATAATAATAAATAAATAACTAGGGCAAATCACCACAATTTACATATTAATATAGTTTTAATCAAGAATTCTTGTTCAATATCGGGGCTTATTAAAATGATGTTATAATTAATATTTTCAAAGTAAATGGTTTATTGCTCTTTCTATTTTATTGATTTGCAATCAAATAAAATAAAGCTCCGGCCTAGCATGAGAAAAACTCTTTTTCAAAGGGTTAGGTTCTCACTTGTATTACAATTACTTTTGAGTAGAGCTTATTAACGTATGGCAATTGCTCGAATTTGTATCTGACAGTTTTCACCTTCAAATTGACTGCAAACAGAAATTGTCCGCTCGTACAAGAATATAGCGTAATATGAAGGAAAAATACCAAAAAACGGCAAAATTCACATCAGGTAAATACCATGCAAATAATATGACGAAATTTCCGGCTAACCTGGTTTTGTTACAGTGATGTAGGGACGCCGAGATCTGCATTTGTTTAATTTCCTGCAATTTTCGGTGTCGAAAACCGCTTCTCCGCAAAATCAAAGTACGCTACCTTGATAGAACCTCTCTAGAACGAATCTGGGAACTAAGGCCTGCTTCGTACAAAGTCTAATCTTGATGAAACCCAAAGGTAGTGGGCCTTCTCCAATTGCTTCCCTGTGAAATTTACCTTGCAAGGGCAGCTTCGTAGGTTGGATCACAAAATCAAACGACGCCACGGCAAATATAAACTTGGTGACGGCTTCCTGCTCCAAAATCAGGCACTCAGGAGGATCTGCTCTACACGTTGCACACAAGATTCTAGCTAGCCGATGTCTCAAACTATTCGAAAAGGGACCCGGATGTTGATCGCACTTGGGGGAATCTTGCAGCTGGCTTTCCTTCTCCACTGGGATCTGTTACCACAACGAAAATTACACACAAAGATGCTCGCATGCTGGTGAATATTGTAACGACCTTGAGCCGGGTCGCGGGCAAACGGATGAGTCAGCCTTCGAGAATCACCTCGGGATTAATGCGGGCGATGCGTCAGCATCCATATAAATCATTCATGTTGAAGTAACGGGTAAATAAATAAAGTGTATTTGTTGTTAGAAATAGTTCCTGTTAGTGTATAAATAATAATTGTTCCTTATTAATAGTTCTTGTGTCTTTGTTAAATCGTTAAGTTAAATTGCTGTAAATAAATGCTTAAAACAAGAAGCGGCGTATAATTTTTAATAGCCCAGAAGATAAATCGTAACAATATTAAAAACCACTTTTTGGCCCACACAGAAAACTTTTTAATATAAAAATTTACATAAAACCGTGAGCACCTCCAGCACAAATATTACAAGTCTTCTTTTCAATTATCATAATAATTGAATATCTCGTTTCCTAGCAACTAAGTTTTACCATTGTTTTATGAAATAAGTTTTGATATAATGTTTACTTAGGAACTAAACTGTTTTTTTCTTAGAAATTGTCAATCGTCACACTTTAAACTTTAAATCTCTGCTTTTTCACAATTAGTTTTAAATGCACTGTTTGACATCTTTATAATTAGCACTGCACAATTGTCTGTGTCGTATAATAGGTTGCCTTATCTTGCTCTTTGCAATCTTTGCTTCCTTGCACTGCTTCTTCACCCGTTAGCTGTCTTGTCGTTTGCTGGCTTCATAAACTTTTACTCATAACGCTCATTTTTGTAACTCCAAAAACTATCTCTGTACCATGTTCAATTCATATTATTGTATTGACGTTACCAAACTCAAATCTGTCAGATACATAAACTAAGGTGCACTTGCCATTCCAAACATCAATTATGAATAAAACGTTAAACGTAACCCCTTTTGATTATAGTTACTGCTAATTATATCACGTGAATTTATTCGTGTAAAATACTGACTTTATCTTGCAATAAACTAAATATTAATTCTGTGCTCATTTTGAAATTATTCTTTCATTTTCGTTTTAGTTAGGCAACTAGAATTGCTGTGGGCATTAAACCATCGCAGTATATGCAATTGTTTCAGTAGAGCCAAACTCAAAACATATTTATGCTAATATCGCCAAGACAGATAATTTCGTTGTAAGTATCTAAGAAGTATGTTACGAAAGTTTTCTTCCGATGTGTCAATAAAATTATGATATTTATTTCTATGGGGCAAATAAATTCCTATAATGGCAAACTTTTGTTTGTTTATATTAACACAAATTCACAAGTGCTGAAAAGGATGATCGATAGAACTAAGCAAACCAAACTTTAAGGAAGTTTTTATGTAAAAACCAATACCGTCGCCAAATGTGGTGCGATTTTCACGGAGCAAAGTATAATTTTCCATATTAAAGACATCATCATTTATACTGGCATTAAGAAAAGTCTCAGAGATGAAAATTAAATCATAATTATTGGATCTGATGTGATCCTTAATAGTACTTTATGTAACTAGTCCTCAAAGCAAGGCTTTAGGGGACGAGTCGTAATGTTTCCGGACGAGGCGGAGCGAAGCGCAGCCGAGTCCGTAATATGAAGATGAGTCCTCTAAAGCCATTTGAGGACGTGTTGCATACAACGTTTTTTTGTATTAGCTCTCCAAACATTATAATATGAAGTTTCAATTACCATTAACGCGGCATTAAATTAGGAGGCCGCTCGAAAATGTATTTTTCGCTCCCCAAACTGGTTACTTTGGAAACTTTCTAGGATCCTCAAAATGGCCATTTAGAGGCCTTGTACTTAAAGTCGTCATGGCAACTAATGTTTGAGTCCGCTAAAATGTTGCCATGACGACTTTAAGTACAAGGCCTCTAAATGGCCATTTTGAGGATCCTAGACAGTTTCCAAAGTAACCAGTTTGGGGAGCGAATACAAAAAAAAATATAAAAATTATTCGTAAGTGATTTGACATTGATGTGTGCAACATTTAGAGTATTAATGGCCGACTAAGGGCCGATTCTACAAACCAAAGATAAAGTTATCCGGGGAATAAATACCCTAGAAACGATTGCTGTAACAAAGGAAACTATGACAATTATACCTCGGATAGCTTATTCTAAGTATATACTTGCATTGTAGAACCAGCCCTAAGTAAATAAAGTTCGGGCACTTCATTCCATATAGGAACATGGCCTGAGACAAGGCGAGTCAGAGTCGCCGAAATATCTCTTTCTGAAACCCAGTCATCTGGCACACCGTTAACGTTGTACTGGGTGATGTGGTTAGCATCACGTCTTTGACGAATGCCTTACTTTCCCTACTTCCACAACTGTGGTTTCGGTACCCAATTTTTAAAGCGACTGGGTGGGCCGCCCGCCAGTTGCCAGATGTGAGGATTGAACCCCGTACCGTGGCACCGCATCCTGATGCCCTAACCGCTCGGCCACGCTGGCGACCGACTAAGTAAATAACAAACAATTTATATATTATTTGCCTAATTTATGGAAACGGACACAAAATGATTTTCAATAAATTAACTAGTCAATTTAATGTATGGGTAAAGGTACTTTACGTGATTCACCAGCATAATCGAGTGCAGGGAAGAAACCATTAAACATGTAAGTTATTGACTTCATCTTCAGCTGATGACAGCTCGTATACCACTACTGCTCTTTACCCAGATATTGCCATCGTGGGTCCATACATTTTCTTTACTAAACTTCTCTTTGGCCATCTTCAGAACTTGCAGCTTAGATATGGTTAGATCCTCGGAGATAGTGATTCCAGTTCCTTTCAATTCTTTTTACAACTTAAAACAGCTTTGCAATCATGATGATTAATAAATTTCATGATGATATGTCTGCTACTGGCTGACTCAATGTGCTAGATCCAATGCACCAGGCCCTTTAATTCCACGCCCAAATCTTCTTTAAATAATTTTAGCAAAACATTATCTACAACTTCGTCACGGGTTTGCTGGACTCCGAAAATACCTACCAATATTATTCCGGCTGCTAGTCTTCCATAGCGATATTTAAATGCTTGTTCTCCTTAATTAATTGCTGGTTTTGATTTCCAAGAACACATTTGTAAATTACGCATACTATTGTTTATGTCACGGTCTGCTGAATTATGTGACAATTGTGTACAGTGACGTTTGTCAAACCATTTAGCAGGTCGTGGTTTATGTCAACAAATGCTTTTTTAGACGACCACGTATGAAAGTAACATTATCGCGACAGCAGCCTACTACAGAAAGTTGACAATTTCATACACTAGCACGATATTATATCGTGCTAGTCATATCGTAACGGCACAAAGTTATTCAAATCACGGCCTGCTTAATTGTGTGACAAACGTCACTTTGACGTTTGTCACACAATTAAGCAGACCGTGATTCAAATAATACAGACGCTTTTGCTTTATTCGTTGCTCTGCTTCCAACAAGCTCTATTTTTTTTATAATTGCACCAATAATAATATAACGATCAATTTTGCAAACGAAATAAAAACAATTCTTAAAAATTGAATTTACTTTGAGTGGTCGTCTAAAAAATAGTGTTCATAACTCTCCCGAAAGTGCAAATATCTGTGCTCGTGTTTTAGATCCACTCGGGCTTCGCTTCGCTACGCCCTCGTTTGTCTAATCAACACTCGCACGATATTTGCTACTTTCGACGCTTGTCATGAAAATAACTATTTTAGACGACCACTTATGAAAGTAACATTATCGCGACAGCAGCCTACTACAGAAAGTTGACAATTTCATACACTAGCACGATATTATATCGTGCTAGTCATATCGTAACGGCACAAAGTTGTTCACATCACGGCCCCATCACGGCCTGCTTAATTGTGTGACAAACGTCACGTTGACGTTTGTCACACAATTAAGCAGACCGTGATTCAAATAATCCAGACGCTTTTGCTTTATTCGTTGCTCTGCTTCCAACAAGCTCTAATTTTTTATAATTGTACCAATAATAATATAACGATCAATTTTGCAAACCAAATAAAAACAATTCTTAAAAATAGAATTTACTTTGAGTGGTCGTCTAAAAAATAGTGTTCATAACTCGCCCGAAAGTGCAAATATCTGTGCTCGTGTTTTAGATCCACTCGGGCTTCGCTTCGCTACGCCCTCGTTTGTCTAATCAACACTCGCACGATATTTGCTACTTTCGACGCTTGTCATGAAAATTCCTATTTCGAGTTTTGCCTCGACAATTGCAGCTGCAGCACCTGCGATTGTAGATATGAACTCCTTATCTTCGCACAAGGTCTAGAGAGCGCGGTCGACGACGGATTGAACGTCCTGGATTTGTGATTGGGTGAAGACCATTATTATTTTAAATCAAAATAACACTTAATTTATTAGATTATCACAAGATTTAATTAGAGAAACTCACAGTTTACGCTATCTCATGTGTGATCTGAAATATTTTCGTCCAACAACCACTCTAGTCAAAATAAACATATAAGCCGTTCACGATCTTTTTGGGTCAGGTGAGGCTATGACCATCTAGTAATTTTGTTGGCAGAACCTATGTTGCAACTAAACTCCCTCATGGAAATTGACACTTTTTGTGTTAGGTTAGGTTGTTTTCAGTTTAAGGTTATATTTTCTGAATAGGTACATTGTTGCCGGATATTCTCTAGTCTCCACATCGACTCGCGTTCTTTTAAATTTGGCCTGTCCTTTTTAAATTCGAAGTAGCATCGTTCAATGGAAATTTTTTGTTGTAACAAAATTATTTTGGGCATTTTGACTTTTCCTTTGACGGAAATTAAAACTATTTTTACACATTTGATAAATTATTTATTTTCTTATGAATATTAAAATAATAAATCTGGCAATGTGGTGGCAAGAAAATGTCGAACAGACACTGACAGAAAAAAAAGTTGAATCTGCTACATCAGCGAATCAGTTAGTCCAACATGAAAAGAAAAAATCATAGCCAACTCTGTCCCAAAAAGGTCGTGAACGGCTTATATAAAGGTGTTCCCAGCACCCAACGAAGTCTTTACTCGGGGATCGCCATATGCTTAAAATGAATACCTATGCAAATGCAAATGCCATATACATACATAAGAACTTTATACATCAGATACTATAACAAAATGTTCTAGTAAAATTAGACTCGGACCACTTACCAATCTTGAAAAACTACCTCAACTTGTGAATGATGTTAACTAGGCAAATTTTCAAGACACATTTATTAGTACATAAAATAAAATGTCCAACCAACCTAGCGAACCTATATACCCATCAAGAAGAGATTGATTCTCGTGTAGAGCAGTTCCAGAACGCAATAAGGAAAAGTATAATCACAGCAACTACAATACAGAACAGCCGAAACCATATAACTTTCAGCAACGGCCAGTCACATATAACAATGCGAAAAATCTTCAGCACATAGTTGACAGCGTTGCACATAATATACCAGTCTCCCCCAAAATAATAAATCATAAATATTACAACAACTGAATTGATGACTTCTATTGCAAAATTGTCTAATTAGCCCAGTCAACGAAGGAAATATAAAAAAAATAAATCGGAAAGTTTTAAAATTAGGCGAGGATGTTTATTTGGGCGTAGGTACTATTGAATATATATAAAGTTCCGAAAAATTCAAGGTGAGCCGGCGCCGCCATCTTGGAAAGAAGGTACAGTTTTCTAGTTTTTTGCAAATATCCTACGAAATATCAACTTTATCACAAAAACTGTTCTTACAAAAATGAAAGAGCATTAAATTCCCCACAAAAAAGCATAACACATTTTTTTTGTCATTTGAATAGTTTCCTCGAAAATGGCCAGCGAATGTTGCGTGGATCGATAAATCGCTCTAAACGAGGGCAGTGGGATAACGTTATCCAAATTTCTGCTCCAAAATGTTTCATATTTTCGATGGTGATAATTTTTATAGTTCTGCAAGAAAAAAAGATTAGGTATTGAAAAATTTATTTTAAAAATATTTTATACTAATAAATTGGTTATTTGCGATTCTTTGTAATTCAATAAGTTCGATTGTTGTTGGGACTTTGGATCATAATTGTTAAAATATTTTTGTATAGAAAATATGGGTTATAAATAATAAAACAATAAATAATCATAACGTACGAAACAAGTTTGGAGTTGTAGATTGTTGTTGTTTAAAATTCATATATTATATATGTATTATACACTCACTTGATTATTACTATTATGGGCGCATTCTCTTTTCAATGTGGCTGGGTCCGGGTATGGCTTCATCCACCACCTCAGGAAAATCTAACGGATCCATCAATAATTGAAGATCGACACTTTCTGTAAGAGAAGTTGGCCTCGTGTCCGTTCATGTCCTCTGATCATCTCCATCTTCATCGACATTTTCAATGTCATCGTCGACTGTGGTTGGACTATTCAGACAACATCCATGGCAATTATGACAACCTGCCATACAATTAATTCCTGATTTTCTGCATTCACACATATTTGCACATCCAGTTGTACATTTGCAGAATACGATGTCTAACAAATTTTCTGAAGCAATTGGGTCCATTGTTTAGATTGGAGTAAGATAACCTTCTTTACGTCTCCAACCCCAATTCTCAGGGAATAATTCAGCGTTCGACACGTTAAGTCATAAAATACTGTTATCTATTTTAAAATACATTGGATTTGAGTCGACGCCTCTAAAGTTTTTTGAAAGTTATCTTAATAATAGAACACAATCTGTTAAATTATATGATCAAATTTCCACGCCTATGGATGTAAAATCGGGTGTACCTCAGGGATCCATATTGGGACCCTTGTTATACACAATATACACGTTAAAATTAAATAGAGTTTTAAAGTACTGTAGCTGTCATCAGTATGCTGATGATACCCAGATTTACTTGTCTTTTAAGCCGGAAGATGTAGGATTGGCATGTAGACAATTAAATGAGGACATTTGTAGTTTAGTACAAGAGTCTTCTAAGCATTGTTTAATCATCAATGCTTCGAAAACGCAAGCCATTGTATTTGGAGCTAAAAACTTAAGACAAGCTGTATCACCAGACATCTCCATTTTAATTAATAACGAATCAGTTGACCTAGTCACTGCAGTTAACAACTTGGGTTTGACAATTGATGCTGAGCTACGTTTTTCACAACAAGTGTCAAAAGTTATCAAAGCTGGATTTTTAAATTTAAAAATGCTATTTCCACATAGAAATGAACTAACCGTTGAAGCTAAAATTATCCTGTGTGAAGCACTTGTGCTATCGCATTTAAATTTTTGCAATGTAGTTTATGGCCCGTGCTTAAAGGTTATGGATAAAAAAAGGTTACAACGTGTTCAAAATTCTTGTCTACGGTTCATTTATGGTATTCGTAAATACATGCCAATATCTCATAAATTGAGAGATGCTGGTTGGTTGAATATTCAAAATAGATTTACTCTTCACTCTGCGGTCACATTTCACAAAATTATTACGGAAAAATGTCCTAAATATTTGTGTAGAAAGATAACGTATAGATCGGATGTTCACAATGTAAATGTTCGCTCCAGGGGTCTGTTAACAACTCCCATGCACAATACTGAAAACCTTAAATCTTCTTTTAGATACCAAATCGGCAACATTTACAATTCAGTACCATCTTCATACAAGACATTAAATACCGATATATTTAAAAAACGTTACAAAAAAATATTATTTACTACGCAGTCATAGCATGGAATTTATACACTAGGTCTCTATACTACATTTACAATTCGGCTAAATATTTGGGTGCTTCGGATATGCATTGGTATGCACTGTACAGATTGTATACATTTGCGCATAGAACGCTATTATTATTATTATTTTAGTTTTTATATTTTGTTAGGTTAAGTGGAAGAACAACATATGTTGAACTTCGCCTTTTTTTTTGTAGTTGAGAAAATAAAGTCATTTATTATTATTCCCTTGCCATTTTTGAACTTGCTGGTATACCCGCAAAGAATGTTGCTTGCCTGCTCCTTCTGTTGGTGGTAGTGACGGAATATCTGGTTTAATTTTTGTAACTGCTTTCATGAAACAATAAAATCCGTGTTTGTTTAAAGGATTATCTGTAAGGCGAGCACCATAGATCTCAAAGAAAAAACGTTCCCCAGCTCGAGCGACTGCGTCTGGCAAAGAGTCAGAATTGTTGAAAATGTCTGCAATATCATGCAACTCTTTACATCTTTGAAATAGTTTAACACATTTGACTTTTCCGTTGTTGAACATCGCTGAAGTCGTGTCACAGCCACTAAAGGCATGTAAGAAGAGAATGCTGTTCTCAAGTCCCGATGATTGTAATTCCTGTGACGAATATACTTTTGTTTCAGTTGTGCCTTTTCCTGGTTTGAACAATAAAATTGTATTTTGTGGTGGAACTAGTGCAGTCAATAATACGAGTAGGTTAATATCTTCACCAATAATAACTATATTTTCATGTGAAAAAGATGCTTCAATGCGAGTAGCAGTATTAACGATAAGACAATCTGCGTCATCAGTGCTTAGTCGACATGCAATCCCATGGTCATTCAGTTTCTTTGTCAGCATGTCAATTAATTTGTTTTTGTTATTTTCATTTAATAAAAATGGTTCCTCTCAAACAGTAACATTCATGTGTTCTTCAAAGCTAATGTCTACCAATTTTTTAACCAAGGATTGACGAATTTGCTCCGATTTTTTGGTACTATTCTGGGTATTGGAGTAACTATCGAAGACCATTATGCAGTTTTGGCCGTGGTGATTTTGAACATAATTTACGTAGCCTGTCCGCGTTTAGAGCGATTTATCGATCCACGCAACCTTCGCTGGCCATTTTCGAGGAAACTATTTCACTGACAAAAAAAATGTGTTATGCGTTTTTGTGGCAAAATTTAATGGTCTTTCATTTTTGTAACCTTAGTTTTTGTGATAAAGTTGATATTTCACAGAATATTTGCAAAAAAATATAAAACTGTACCTTCTTTCCAAGATGGCGGCGCCGGCTCACCTTGAATTTTTCGGAACTTTTTATATATTCAACAGTACCCCCAAATAAACATCCTCATCAAATTTTAAAACTTTCCGATTTATTTTTTTCAAACGCTAAAAACGGGTCTTCGTTGACTGGGCTAAATAAAAAAGCACCTGGACAGGAAACAGCGATCTGCTATATTACAGCAATTTTCAATGCATGTCTCAGAAGTGGATATTTTCCAAAAAAATGAAAGCTGGCCCACATTCTAATATTTGCCAAAACTGGTAAAAACACTCAGTAGGTATCTCACCAATTAGCCTACTATCGGTGTTGTCCAAAATCTTTGAGAAAGCTATACTGACCAGGCTAAGCTCCAAATTACAAAGTCCAAATGCAGTTCCTATTTAGATTTAAAGTCTATCACTCCACAAATCATCAGCTTCCAAGAATCCCAAAAATCATAGAGAGAGGTTTCAAACACAAGCAGCACACTATAACTGCCTTCCTCGACATCTCAAAGGCTTTCGATACAGTATGGTTGGATGATTTGCTGCAAAAGTAGATAAATCTTAACCTACCAGATGACCTGATATTAATAATTAAATTTTTCCTGGAAAACAGACAATCTCAAGTCAGTCAATGGCACGCTATCTTCAGTCAAGCAAACTACAGAGGAAGTCTCTCAAGGCTCTATTTTAGATACGACCTTATATAACATCTACATGCACGACATTTCTCAGCTAAATGACATGTGGAAAACATTGTAATTATGAAATTATTAACACAGTCGTACGCAAGCTACAAGAAAGTGTGAACATTCTAAGTAGCTACTACATGACTGCACAAATGGAACATACTGAGTGTGAAGCAAAACATTATATTAAATCAAACAGAATCCATCTGATCAAAGTGTTAAGTATCAAGGAGTCCACCTCGATAAACGTTTGACCTGGAGAATTCATTGTATTGTCTTGTATTATCTGTAACCTCATTTACCTTGCGGTGTCGAGGCTGGTGCTTTATGCGCTGGCATATAACCAAAAAATTAAATAAATGCCACCTAAGGTTGTCAAAACTCTTTCCTCTATTGAATCGGAACACATCATTACAATTACTTTGTTCCTTACTCTTTTATAAATCTTTATTAAGACCATTAATAACCTATGCCTATTCAGTTTGGGTTGCTGCTGCTAAATCAACAATTAGAAAAACACAAACTTTTCAAAATAAAGTATTACGCATGGCAGCAATCGCTCCTTGGTTTGTTACGAATACCCTAACTTCACTTTATAAAAAAAATGTATTAAAACGTTCCACAGTAAACTAAGTGAGTGGCCTAGAGCTATCTATTATTCAATTGAAGAAAAATCTATTCACAAAAAAATTCAATGTACACTACCCCCAGGCTCTCCTATCATTATCAGACCAGTTAAGTGCTGAGGATCTTCAGTGGAGCTGCCCTCATAACGGAAGTATTGTTCAAGTTTTTTATTAGGCATCGTAACTAATATTTTTTCTGTTTTAGCAATAAAATAATTCAATGTGGTAAGTAAAGAATGAAGGTACACCACCTTTTTATTAACAGATAAATGTATAAATTACAACCATTCGAATTTCGCTTAAATAGGTAGGTACTCCTCTGATCAAGCTGCCTAAAATTGTAACTAAAAATAATACAAATAATACTTTCAGAAATACAACTTGTCACAGTGTCACAAATCTGCTCAACATACAATTTAAAAAACCTAGACTACACTTAAAACTATAATACAAAACATCACAAAACGGTTTTCACCAGACAGACACTACTGACACTAGTGTTTAAACAGTACAAACTTCAGTCAAGTACATAAAAAGAAATTGCCATAGGCTTATACTACTCTACGTCAAATCTTCTACACTTTCAGCGGGCCTGAGCTTCGTCAAGAAATCGTCATGGTTATTGTGGTTCACAGTTGAATTTCCATTCATGTTCAAAAACACCATGGGCCTATCTTCCAACGTAGCAGTGCTATATGCTATCTTCTTTTCCCTCAGTTTGCAAAGCTTGTCCTTTACAGGCCTGTGCATTACGAAAATGACAAAGACGATCAGACCTTGCAGGGAGTTGATTATGTCGATGGCTGTCCAGAAGCCTCCCTCACTCTTAACCGCATAGGAGATGACTTCCATCGCCCAACACAAGGTCATTACGGTCAGCAAAAACGTACACGACCGAAACCTAATGATGATTAATTTAGTTGGGGTACCTAATAGTGATATAGGTATATATTTACTTACATCGGTTTAAGTTCATGCTTGAAGGCCAGCCAGGAAATATCTGTACTCCGGTGCCTTTGGAACCACACCAAGTTCCATTTCATCAAACCTGCCAGCACTATGTTGCAGAATATGGCAAAGCCTACTGGGATGTAGAAGTAGAGCATGGTGCCTTCTTTTTCTAAATTAGAGCAGGATTTAGGTGTAAGATATAAGAATTAATAGAAACTTACGATCAAACCAACAGCTATTCTTTCCAAACTGTGGCTTTAAGACTGTATCTGGAATGCCTGGCATTTGGTCTGCGAAAGCAGAGATTACTGAAGTGCACACTGGGATGAACAAACCCAATCCGATGTACATATACAGGCGCTTTTTGTCCCTGGCGTAGCAATTACTGTCGTGGTGTCTAAAAACCAAAATTTTCAACGATCTTGTTCTGTTGTCAAGCGGCAATAATTACTTTATTTTGTAGTAAGTCTCCCAACTAACCAGAGTTAACCATGTAAACGACGACACCAGGAAGAATTGTATGATGAAACCTGGGGAAATTATATAGTTTGTTTAGAATTTCATTACACATAGTCACTCACTTACCGATGGTAACGCATCTATCATCATCGATTCCTGATAGTTGTGCAGAGGCCAGGCAAATAAAGCCGGCAGCCATTGACAAAGAGTAGAACATAACACACTTGCCACGTGTATCTCGTACTTCCTTTACGAGCATGAACACTAGAGCTGTTATGATTAAGAAGACGGCAGATATGAGGACACCTACAAAGCTTCTTTTATAAGACTTTTTACTTTGTGTGAACATTTAAAATTAACATGTAAGTAGTGCAATAAAAGCATACACGGAAAAGGTAAGAAAATGCATGCATAGGTAAGCTATCCAGAAAAAAAAACCTTATAAAACCTTATAGAATCTTAAGCCAATACGACACTAGAGCACCACACCACTTTTATTTAAACTGAAAATTAGGTAAGACGTTTATAGAATAAAACAGTACATGCAGGTATCTCAGTAAGAACAGTTTATTAGAATATGATTATGAATTTATAGAATTAAGAATACTTTAGATTAAGTACAAACCAAACCAACTAAACACTACAGAAGCACAAGGAGACAAATAGCTACATTTAAAAAATATGATAGTGATATATCTTACATACATGTTAAACAGAAAACATCTACAAGATAACTACAGACTGATCATAGAGGACTTAATGTTAATTTCTGCATTTAGTATTAATTTAATTTGTATTTACTTAATTTCTGCATTTAGTGTTAATTTAATTTGTATTTATTTAGTCAGTTAATTAAATTAATTGGAATTTGTTCATACACAGCACTACAGCAGTACAGTTAGTCATTCATGATCGTCCTGTAAAAGCAAACAGTAAACAAGAATTGCATTATCAATGTGCAGGTTAAGAAAAAGTATGACTAGAAAATACATAAATAAAATAAACATCAGCTTTCTTACTAAAACACATTCTAAACATTTGAAATTATACAGCAGTGGTATTATTCTAGACTTTGAGATAGAGCAACACAAAAAATGGAACCTGCTCAAACTGAAGCGATTTTAATTCTCTTGTTTATATTATTATAACTAAGATATTTACCTATATTTAAAAAATATCTATCGTTGAGTTTTCATATGGAAATGCAAATAACGAAATTCTAGCGGAATCATTGGCAACAAGCATTATCACTAGATTGAACTGTGTTGGTACAGTTATAGCCAAAAAAAAGTGCTACAACTCTTATAACAACTTTTGCTTTAATTTAGTTATTATTGTTGGCTTTTAAAAATTTACTGAAAAAACATAGTAGGTAGTAGAAATGTCATCAATTTGTTTATTTTATCCTATTATGTTATTATGACAATAACTCCTTAGCAACAAGTTGCATTAAGATGCATTTAACAGCACTAGTGTTGTTAAGAAAAATAACATAACGATACTTTATTAGCATTCAATCACATGTTGACAGCGCTGAAGTGTATTGTCAGTCTATGTCAAATTCAATGTTAGTATTAGGTTAGGTTTTGTTTGTTATTTGACACAAACTGACGCAAAACTTAACCTAAAAATCTCAAATTTAACATAACCTGACAGTGCTACCAACAATACAGTGATATGTTTTTCGGACTTTTTCCACTGTCTAGGGTGTAAATCACACAACGTTTCGGGAGTTTTGTTCTACTCCCGTCTTCAGGTGTTCCTGGTTAGTCCTGAGAAGGACTTATATTCTACGTTTTTCTCCGTAAATTTGTGCCTCCCCCGGGGTTTTTTCGGACTTTTTCCACTGTCTAGGGTGTAAATCACACAACGTTTCGGGAGTTTTGTTCTACTCCCGTCTTCAGGTGTTCCTGGTTACGGAGAAAAACGTAGAATATAAGTCCTTCTCAGGACTAACCAGGAACACCTGAAGACGGGAGTAGAACAAAACTCCCGAAACGTTGTGTGATTTACACCCTAGACAGTGGAAAAAGTCCGAAAAACAACCCCGGGGGAGGCACAAATTTACGGAGAAAAACGTAGAATATAAGTCCTTCTCAGGACTAACCAGGAACACCTGAAGACGGGAGTAGAACAAAACTCCCGAAACGTTGTGTGATTTACACCCTAGACAGTGGAAAAAGTCCGAAAAACATATCATTTCAATGTTACATCACGAACCTGTACAATATTTTTTCTAAAAGCTAATTGGCTTATATTTCCACCAGTTTTCCTGTAGATGATCCATGCATTTTGCACTGCAGCATCGATCAAATATGTAAAAATTGACCAATACCACTTTTTAGATCTAATTCCTATACGGTAACTAAAATATTAGAAACTCTTTTTTAGTTTTAGTTATGAATATACATAGAAACCTTACCAAGCAATATTACCATCCATAAGATCACTCCCTCCCATATTCTTATTGTACTGTAACACGACATCCGGGCGTGGGAGAAAAACATTTTTTTTCTCTTTTCTTGAAAACGTTTCGACAGTTTTTATTGGTGCCACTCCAAAACACGTACTTGCCATTGTAACAACGCTGTTGTCCTCCCACCGCACGAAAATAATTCCAGCATTTTTCTCCAACGCAGAAGAAAAATCACCTCTATTTCCTTTCATAAGGTCCTTTTTAGACACCATAGGACATTCCTTGGGTATCCTATTGTCTCGTACAGTACCAGTAGCGCCATAACCATTAGCTTTCAACGTAGAAAGTAAGTTCATACAAGTAAAAAGATTATCAAAAAAGACATTGTATCTATAACATCTTAACAAAGCTCGGTTCTTTGCTCAGTCGGTAGATCCTACAATGGCGTCAGCGGAAGGAGGGATGTAGGTGTTACCCTTGTCGATGCAGCTAAATCGATTGGAGCAAACTGTTTGTTTTAATACTTTTATTCCTATTGGCAACCAGATACACATGAAAACTTAATATTATATATACAAAAGAAAAACAAATACGAAAACACGAAAAACAAAAAAACATATATACAAAAAAAAACCGCCTAGTCTTGGGCGCTAGGGGCGCGGGAGGTGATGGGGCGGCCTTTCCCGGTTGTCGGAGGCGGGGAACGTGGCCTGGACGTGGTCCGTCCCTTCCGGGGAGCGGTGCGGGGTACGGTTCGGGCTTCCGCTAGAGGAGTCCGGGGAAGAGAGGTCCGTTGCCAGCGGGGCTGCGAGGCTCTCCTGGGGCGTCGGCGGCGCGAGTAGCCCTCCCGGGGACGTCGGCTGGAGCGGGGCGTCGTCGGGGCGCGGGGTCGGACTTCCGCTAGGGGAGTCCTGGGACGGGTGGTCCGTCGCCAGCGGGGGCCGCGACGTGGGCTGCTATCTGGGCAGATAGCCTGCCACAGGGCTTCGAGCTCGGCCTCCTCGGCGTCCGTCAGTCGCACCTCGAGGTCCCAGTTGAGGATCCGTGGACGGGGAGCCTGGGGGGTCGGCGGGCGGCGCAGCCGGGCAAAAGGTGCGTCCCGAAGATGTTGTACCAAAGGGCTCCTCTGGGGGGTGCCGAGCTCCGGATCGCTCTCGTCCGTGAAGCCGACGAAATCCGGGGTAGGCGCCTTTGTTGGTGTTCGGGGACTCCCTGATGGCAGGCGTCCCTCCCAGTACGGATGGGGCCGGTGTAGCTCCTGGATCCGGGCGCGGGCGATCTGGGCCAAGGGGGAGGCCGGGGGCGTCTTGGGCGATGGGCCGAACAATTCCTCGATGCGGCGCTTCCTGGAACACAAGGTTCGTTGTCAGGCGGCGGGCGCAAGACGAGACCTCCACTGGTTCCGGGCTGGCTTACATATCAGACCTGGGGGTGTCCATGGCGAGCGGGCGATGAGGCGGCAGGCTGAGAGCAGCGGCGGCGGCTGGCGGAAGTGGCTCGAATTCCAAGTCCCACGAAGACGGCGGACAGCAGAGTCCAATGAAGTGGATTGGCTCTAAGTCCACGAAGGTGATGGGCTCGGAATCCAGCAAGGGCGATAGGCCTAAGTCCAACAAAGCGGCAGCTCGGTGAACGGCAGAGTCCAGAAGGGGAGGCGGCTGGCGGTCCTGGGAGGCTGGAGGCTGCTGGTGGTCCTGGAGAGAGCTTCTAAGGCTGGATGCTGCTGGTTGACTCTCCTGGGTTGAGTGATTTCCTTCTAGCCTGGGTCGCTCTATTTAAAGCAGCCCCGATCTTTGTTTTCAGCTTCCTGGGCTCTCATTGGTCCGAGGAGAAGGGATGACTGCTTATTTTGATCGCGATTCTTAATTCCGCGGCGTGACCTATTAGTGCTTCGATTTGTGTCCTAATAAATAGTCGTCGAAATGTTGATTCTAACGACACCCAATTTGCTAGGGTTTGTTGAAGATTAATTGAAATTGGAATTTTTAATTCCGCGTTCTGCGTATAAACTTAAGCATTACTCTTATTGTGTATGTGAAAGGGTTCTTTTTGCTTCGATGGGTTGCGCGCTAATTTTATATGAATTTTGATACCATTTACGCCTTTCTGGGATGCTTCCTTCCGCTAATTATAATTTAATTTGTAATATTTGCACTTTCGCTCGCTGTATTCGGTCGTTGCCCTGATTTCTCCGTTACCAAAAATGCGTTTGTGTTAAGCCTCCGCTGGTGTCGAATTTCTCTTGTTCTGTCGGGAGAAATTTACCCGCTCGGTGGGTCGCTGGCTGATTATTCGACCTGTATGGGTGCTGGAGACTTGGGGTTAATTTTATCGGGTGGCGGATAATTTTTTCTATCGGCAGGTATCCTCATGCGGGGTTTTGATTGGGCGCACTATGATTTAGGAGCGTTTTATTAATTGTACTTGGATTTTAATTTCGCCGCGCGCTCGGAGCTGTTTTCAGCGGCGCCGTTTGTCGGCTCTCGGGTGTTTTATTGGTGTGGGTTATTTGCTTGCAATTTTTTTATGACTGGCAAACTGTTGGCCCTTTATTGTCTTTGTTGTGCAGAGGTTTGCATTTGAAAATTGGTGCTCCTTTGAGCTGGCATGCCGCGATTTATTGTTTTATTTTTGTAAAGGTGCATCCGTAATTGACGCGGTAAGCGGTACGCGGCAGGCGGCAGAGTCAATTAATTTCCGCAAAACTTAATAGTGGATACGAATTTCGTGCGTATTGCGACAAAGCGGTAGGTTTCCATAACCTTACTTTTTTATGTAAACATGGAACAGTACGCTTACAATTATTATTTATATTTGTACCAATTTCGAAAAAGGAAATTAATAATGTATCACGAATACTGTAAGAGGAAAGCGAAACAGTCATGCAAACGTTTTGCCATAAGACCAATTTTTTCTGAAGAGAACAGAATGCAAAAGGGCTTGTATGCAAATCTCGTACAAGAAATGAGAAGTGGTGATCCCGAAAAATATAAAAATTTCTTTCGGTTTACACCAAAACAATTTGATGAAATTCTTTTACTTCTAAAAGAGAAAATATCAAAGACTCATTACAGACGAGTGCCAATTAGTCCATCAATTAGATTAGCTGTAACACTGAGGTGAGTAACACAAATATATCAGTGAAAACTGACGTGTATATCTACGATTAAAAAGGTTGTAAACATTAATACATTTATTAGATACCTAGCATCAGGAGAGAGTATGATTTCCTTGAGCTATTACTTTCGGATCGGAGCATCGACAGTGTCAGATATTATATCTGAAACTTGCGAAGCTATTTGGACAACTTTAAAATCAGAGGTATTTATAACGCCTTCCGAGGAGTCCTGGTTACAAATAGCAAATGATGTTAATAAGCAGTGAAATTTTCCAAATTGCATTGGTGCATTGGATGGAAAACACGTAGTTATTCAGGTTAAAACAAATAGCAAATAAAAAATTATGTATTTTATTTAAAGTTACTATAATTTTAGGCATTACCACACTCAGGATCGCAATATTATAATTACAAAGACACTCACAGCTTGGTTGTAATGGCACTTTGTGATGCAAATTATTGTTTCACAATAGTTGATATTGGAGGGCAAGGAAGGCACAGTGATGGAGGAATTTTCAAAAATTCAGAAATGGGAAAAGCGTTGGAGAATAATTTGCTGCATATTCCAGAAGCTACACAAATTTCACCTGAGCGAGAACCTTTGCCCTATGTTATAGTGGCAGATGAAGCATTTTCGCTTACTACATACATGATGCGCCCCTTCCCAAGAAGTCATCTAAACAACAAACAACGAATATTTAATTATAGATTAAGTCGAGCGCGTATTATAATTGAAAACACTTTTGGTATCTGGGTTGCAAGATTCAGAATTTTTAGAAAACCTATAATAGCATCATTGACTACTTCAGAATCTATAATTAAGGCATCAATTTGCCTTCATAACTGGCTAATGCGAAGAGAACCTCAACAATGTGCAACTGAAGGACGGCATTGCAATACTGCCGTTTTACAAACACAAGCAAGTGCATTACAAGAAGTTACTAGAAGTGGAAGTAACATGTATTCCCAAAATGCTGCACACATAAGAAATGCATTTACAGAATATTTTAACAATGAAGGAGCTGTAGAATGGTAATGGGAAAAGGCTTTTCAATAAATATAAATATTAACTCCTACAAACGTTTATTACAATTATTGTTCTTCATGTTCTGTACTATAAACTAATTGTAAAATTTTAATTTCTAATTGCGCTCGACTTCTTAGAGGTAAGCGCCTCAAACTTCCCGCCAATCTCGTACAGAAGCCATCCACCTCGTCCGGTATTGGGAAAGTTGGTGGCTCTGGTTTCTTTCGTATCTCTTCTAGGAGCTCGTCCTCAAGGTTTGATGTTGCTGGTCGTTCTAAAACATTATATGATAGACTAGTTATCCTGCCCTTAAATATTTGAATTGTAATTCCTTACTTTTAGTTTTTGGTTCACTTTTACCGACAGCCTCACTGTCGGATGGAGATGGACTAGAAGTCCCCAAACTGGTTGAAGTTCTAAAATAAACATTATGTACATATAACTACTTAAAAATTACTACTAAAATGTGTGCAAGCAAACCTTCTGTAGTCCACCGTATCTGTTAGAAACGTCATCACTTCATAATGCTTGAAGTGGGGCAGCTTTGTGTGTTGCGCTTCACTTCCCGTCGGAACATATTTAGTCTTAATGCTCCGCACTTTCATGAAGCGGTCACGAAGACTTTTCCAGCGTTTCGCAACTTCTTCGGGAGATAAATCTGTAATATATTTATTATCTTTTGTATAACTGTGTAATGAATGTATTTATAAATAAAGTAATGTTACCTTTTATTTTGTCTGATATTTCCTTCCACATCAAATCACGCCTAGTTTTAGACCGTGCCGAAATTGGCAGTCTATTATCCCACAACGCTGGTCTATTCTGAACTTCCATTATTATGGTTTCATTGATCTCTTCCGAATAATTGTTGCAGTCATCGGTTGCTTCCGATTTACTTCCTCTTTCGACCATTTTGGGATCAGATGCCACTAAAACCTTTAATTAATAATACTATACATATACATATTAATATATTTACCTAATCGCAAAGTATCACTGTCGTCCACGAAGATTTGGGCTGCACCACTAAAGCACATGTGTGCACTTACTGCCGAAAATGGCACCAAATCCTGGCATTCTCCGCATGAATATACCTAAATATACAAAAAACCAATTTTACAATGCATCAGATACCACTAATTAAAGCATAATAATGTTAAGCAAATAAAACAGCACTTACTTGCTCTTCTCCAGAGCACATGTTGCAGAAATTGCATGTATACAAACTTGATATAACCCACAAAACAAATATATAACCTCAATGCTGGCGATGAATCGAATGGCTCTGTAGGTTATGTTTACACACAAGTTGCAGCGTTTACCGCGTAAAGTTAAAGTAAAGTTAACTTTTGACGGAACGACCTTGAAACGCGCGTTTTCGATGCTCCCCTATAAATTCTCATTCCTGATTGGTTGCAGTAGTTATGCCGCGTTCCGCATGCCGCGTACCGCGTCAATTACGGATCCACCTTAACGGTTTTCTTTTAAAATTCGTGTAGGATTGGGGCGCTCTGCTGGTGAACAGATGTGTTTGTAATTTGTTTGCTGCCTGCTTGGCGATGGAAAATTACTTCGTTGATTTTATCTGTTCACCGATTCATATTAATCTCTTTTCAGCCAATTCTTCTAGCATGTGGATGAGAGGAGCCGCAGCGTTTCCAAACAATTCTTGGTACGCGTTATTTGTTTTGGGATTTTTCCCTTGATAAATTTCAAAATTCACAAGGTATCCACTGGGGGTATTTAGGGACCAAACTTTGTACCCGAATCTTACCGGTTTACCACGGATGAACTGCTTGCATCCGTGGCGGCCAAAATACCTTATCATTGACTCGTCGTATGAAAGATTCTGTTCAGGTATAGAATGTTCTTGGAACTTGGCTGTCAAAGTATCGGTTAGTAATCGCAACTTGAACATTTTATCCTGGGCATCCAACGCATTATTATCTGCAAAATGCATGAAACGGCAGATCTGTAAGAATCGATCTCGTCTCATTGCTTCAGAAACTAAAATATTTTTCATGTCAGATGAATTTTCCCAATAGCTTTCAAACACTTTCATTTCTGAAATCGACACGGATGGGTCAGGGCAATTTTTAAACAACGCATATCTGCCTATCTCGACGAGAATCTTATGCAAAAGATTGTCCGGAAAAAATAGCTCAAATAGCTGAACACAACTCATATCACTATATTTGCTATAGTCTGGTTCAGGAAAAACATGTTTTGGAGGTTCGAGATCTCCTAACTGACAAAAACTTAAATTTTGAGGTTTACTGAGTTTTATCATTGAATAATCGTTATAGACTTCTTCATCCTGGGTGTTTACCTGTTCTTGCGTTTGCTGTTTATTTGATTCAGTTTCGTCATCAATTTCCATTTGTTGTGTGTTGGTATGTTCTGTTTCTCTAGGCTCATTTATTCTAGTGTTATCATGCAACACAATTTCTGCAGGAGCAGAAAGTTGTCGCCTACGAAGGTTATCAACTAAACCTCCATAGTCCTCGTCTGCCGAGTCTTCGTCCGTCAGAATATGACATTCTGGAGGTTCTATATAAATATCTCTGACGTCACTTACATCTTCTGACTTATCATATGCAAGTTCCAATGCCTCTTGCAACGTTAGTCCCCTAAAATATTTTACATCAAATAACAATCATTGTAAACCAAAAACCGCCTAGCGGTACCATATGGGATCAGCATTGTTTACACCTCAAAAAATACAACAACGTAACAAATGTTTTCAAATGTAAAATATAAAATAAAAAACCTCGTCTTTTAGGAAAATTAAAATGTACTTACAATGCACAGATCGTAAAGGGTATTTGCATTAGAATACTTACACTAATCGAAAGTCAATGTTTTCTTGTAAACTCATATCTGTTAAAATTGTAATTGCTCACAAACACGTGTAACACCTCACACGAGCTCCAGACAGCGCACAATGTGTTCAGGGGTATCTAAACCATTGTCTGGCACATGCGCATTTTCACTTAACATAACAGTGGTGGCACGAGTAATCAAAAAGTGAACACCTGATTGGTGGTACCATGAGGTACCGGTAGGCGCTAATGGGTTAAGACGATTCTCTACACGATAACAAAACTTTCATTGCCTTAGCGTACAAGGGTTGGTCAAACGTCACGAAAGCATATGTTTGATTATTGCATGTAGCTCGATTAGCTGCGTCAAGTAAAGCAGTGAAAATCGTGTTAACATCAGATGGAGCGGATGATATGAATGGAAGGCAAATAACTCTAGATTTCATGAATGGTCTCATTTTCATGGCAAGCTCCATGAATCCACTCCAACCGGGCGTATTCGTCGGGTCGGTAGATTTCTTGTACATCCAGAAAAAAAATTCAGGCTGCATTTTGATATGGAGTATAAAATCTGTATCGCTGGCCGATAAAAAATATGGAATCGGATGAAACAAAGTGCCTTGCATTCCAAGCGGTCCGCGTTTTGGATATTCCTTCAGTTGTGTAACGCCTCTTGTTGCGATTTCCGCTGAGCACAACATATTTTTATCGTGATTGAAGGGAAAATAAGTAGCGGATAAGCCTCGCTCCACAAACTGCACTCCCGCCATACAGTGACGTGTCCCTTTGCCGTCCAATGTATTAGTGTTATGATCGGCATTGTCATACGAAAAATGTGAGAAATTAGGTTGCAAATGAGGCTTGATGTTCCCAGCAATGACGCTGTTTTGGAAAACACGGACCTCATTGTAGCTTGCGCAGTACCCTAGGCGATTTAGCATGTACAGTAGCTTTTTCGACCCAAACATATGATGCAAAACTAATGCGATACCCACTTGAAATACAGAAAACGTACTGCGAGGGTTACTGGCGACCATAACATGATTAGCTAACGACGGGATAAGTCGATTGTCATCGTCTACATTTTTTCTGACGATAACGGCACTGCAAAACAGTTCCAGAAGCGGGGGAATTTGATCTGCACTATTTTTAAACAATTCCTCAGCAGCGGGGTAGATATCCCGAGACCATTTTTCTTTTGCAATTTCACGGGTAATTATTTTGGCCGCATCTACAACGATAGATTTTTCTTTCTCATATACTTCATTGTCAGAGGTTCGGAATTCCCGATCAATTAGTTGATCTGCGAATGACCTGCGACAAACGATTGCGCGTTCGGTACGAGTTTTAACCACGAGTAAGCGATCGGAAGGAAGATTTTTCGATAGATTTTCGGCACCGAGTGATCGCACCGTTGCTATATTGACGTCTACGAATTTTGGATTGACGGACTGAAACCTGGTGAGTAAGTCCATGAGACACATCATTTTTACGTGCAAATTTTCCCGGAAATACTGTGAAATGTAGCTTTCAAAGCTTGGCCAAAACTTCTTTGGAGGCCACTCCATTTCCCGTCGGCGAATTTATCAAAACACTTAACGTGGTACTTCAATTCCAAATTAATCAAATTATCACCTGCGCTTTCAATACGATTAGCTACTAAAGCCGCGCCCTCGCCGGGATCTGGCGACTTCGATATTTCAAGAATTTGTTGTACGAACTCATTGCTCTCTGGATTTTTCATGCTAATGCGTTTTCTTACATTCCTCTCATGACACATATTTGATGATGAATTAGCCCAAAGTTCTGCACAGAATATGCAATTGATATTGAAGTCGAAGGCCAATGTGGTTCTACGTGTACAATGACTTCTATCAGTTTTCGCTTCAGCAGTCGTAGGTTTATACTTTGTGAACGCTATGTAACAATTGAGGTGAAAAGTTTGTTCAGTAGCACTAGACGATATGCGAACATTATTATACTTATAGTAATCCTTATTTGCACTTCGCATCGTTTTCAAGCCCCTGCTTTTAACAACCCGCACGGGTTGATCATCTAGGATGTCCAGATTACAAATTGTATAGACCTTTAATTCAGCCATACTGATGTCAGGTTTGCTGATTTATCTGAGTGAGATGTCCGAAATCCAGAAATCAAGAGGCAGCCGCATTTAATCCCATGTGACAGTTTGTGATAGAGGTGCACTGACAAGTACTGGGTTTTCTAATGCCAGGGTCAATCTTGAAGCAAATGTGTCTGTCGATTACCTATCAAATCAACGCTACAATATATTATATTGCAATGACCCTGTCTAGCTATTGTGTACTATTATGAGTAATGATGTAATTTAAAATGTGGAAATAAAATAGGACACAATATTTAGTTTTACCATTTGCTAAGATCAAACTGACTAATTAACTTATTTTGTTGGGTACGCCAAATTAAGAATTATTCTTATGGTAGTTTGCCCTTTTATTTAATCCATTCATCTGATATAATAACTTCGCTAGCTCATTTGAAAACAGAGACATGAAAATTAAAACTCAATCTCTCGGGTCTGAGGTTCCTAAATTTGCAAGTTAAAATTTTAATGATACGCCACTGAAAGAGTAGACGGGTGAACCAAAAATTAGGCGTACTGCGCCGTCGCTATACTGAAATGTCAAAATCTCGCACAAAAGTTCGAGTTACTTGTCAGCTCGCGTGTAACTGAATTATCAAACAAATAAATGAACATATTTTTACGGTAAGATCTTGAATAATTGCGCCTTCAAGTGGCGTCTTATCGTTCTATTGTTTTCAGGCAAATCTATCATTGGCCCATTTTAAAAGGACGCTTAAAATTGCATTTGTTTACTGGGGCCTCCAATTGAGGATTTATTTCGCAAATCCTGGGAAAACACCTCGCGATCCACAGGAACTTTTATGATTTTCGTGTTCTCCAGGTCGTAATTAAGGTATGATGTCATTTTCATGCCAATCGCGCAGATAAAAATTTTCATAATGAACTAACCGCACATCCGTAGGAGTCGCAACATCCTTATGGTGCTTGAGGCTGAAATCTTCGCCCCCGGACTGCTCGGATTGCTGTGCTGTGTTGGAACCTGGTGTGCGGAGCTGCCGGAACAATCTTGATACCCTAGGTCTTCCCACGATGCCGCAATTTGGTTCTGCGAGATCTTGCTTCGTAGCCGTTTTCTGCCGAAGCCGCCTCGGAACGAAAATCACTCAAGTGCGTGGAAAATCTTGCCTCCAATTGTGCTGATACACTGCAATTCGCTGATCACGATGGTGCTATTTTTATTTTTATAATTTTATGCCTTCTATAAAAATTCTTTAATTAAAGTCAGAGCAAAACTCAGGTAACTTTCACCAATTTATTTAAAACAATTGCTCCTTGTCGTATTTGACAAAACACTCTCTACAAATTTTATCTTCAGGAAGTTCAAACCATGTCTAATTACATATCTTATAAACTAAATTAACATATTTGATCAATTTAATTACAATTTCTTATATACTAAAATTATTGTCTTTTGAATTGTTCATTTCTCATCGTTTTAATCCGCCACTCACTTGATTTTAAAACACTTAAATGCCCATTGTTTATCACTACACTGAATCGTTTTTTAATACACCAATATTGTCTCATTTTCTGTTATTTGAATTTCATCTAATTTCTTGCCACTGCAATCTCTTCAAATTCCCAAGTCTTGTATTTTTATGTAATAAATGACAAGACTGGCTTTTCTATGTTCTTTGCCTTATCTTTCTGGTCATTCTTATTCTCACCTTTATTCTAAAAATGTTCATTTCCTATCCATTCCCTAATGACTTTACTTTCTACGCTTCCTTTTTACTTTCTCGCATACGGTAGTATAGAGAAAGTATTGTAATCGTCAAAAAAATCGACTTCGAGATTTTGACGAATCTTGACGTTTTAGACCTCCTAGAGTCCGAAAAAACCATTTTTCGAATTATGTCTGTGGGTGTGTATGTGTGCGCGCGTGTGTGTGTGTGTGAACACGATAACTTAAAAATGAAATAAGCTAGACCCTTGAAATTATGTACCTACATAGTCATTATTCAAAATTTGTAGATTCCTGTCAAATTTTGAGCAAAATCGGTTAACCGGAAGTGGCACTTTACCTAAACAGGTAGCGGTACCTATTCAAGTAAAGTACCAGTTTGCTTCTAGATATTTGAACAAAATTTTGTACATACATTTCTTATGTAGAAAAACTACCAGATATTACATTTCAGCATGATCGGTTAACCGGAAGTGGCATTTTACCTAAACAGGTAGCGGTATCCATTCAAGTAAAGTACCAGTTTGCTTCAAGGTATTTGCACGAAATTTTGCACATACATTTATTATTGAGAAAAACTCCCAGATATAAAATTTCAGTGTGATAGGTTAACCTAAAGCGGCACTTTACCTAAACAGGTAGTGGTTACCTGAAAATGTAATTTTATCGCTGTAGTATATACATTGCAATAAACTTTTCAAATTTGCTAGAAAACAAGGCGAATGCGAGAAAGTCTAGGGGAGCACACTCCCGATTTTTTAAGCTGTGTCTAACTTGAACTTTCTGTGCCAGTTCCTAATTAATTTAGATTCGGCTTCTACTATGTCCAAATCTATTATATTATGCTTAAAATTATATTGTTAAACCCAATACACGGAACTTGAGTTTCCATATTTCTGTGCCTATTCGAATACAATCAATGTCATTGGCCATTTATACCAGTGTTATTATGATTTGGCAATTTATGTGAATTTTCTCAGATGCCTGCATTATTACAACTCTGTGCTTTAGTGATTTAATTTGTTATTTGCTTGTACTGCAATCAGAGCTGATTTGAGGGCTAAAGACCATTGCAATATGTATGAAGCATATAGTATAGTATAATAGTCTCGCGTATCGAGAACATTCAGAAGCATCCCGTGGAAAATTGTAGATATAAACCGTTCAATAGTTATTTGCCAGATAGGAGGCCATGGTAGGGTGATGAATTTCACCCTGTAAATATGCTGTCAGTCATTAAGAAAAGTTAGGTTATGTCCATTTTATACAAAATGATAATTTTATGTTAATGTACAAAACGTGGTTGCCAGATTTGGTTTTGGATTTTGTGCCACTTTTATTATTAGTTAAGATAAATTTCATGAAAGACAACTTGCTGATTCTGAATACGTTTCATACTTTGTTGAGTAGGCATAATGGTATAATGACAGTCGTTTTTTATGGTAATTATAAATTGTATACAAAAATATTTAAATATTACAATTTATGTATTTTTTCAGTATAAATAAATAAAGCTTTTACAAGCCACTGTAGGCCCATTGCATAACAATCTATCTCCATTGTCCCTTATTCATGATTTTATTTCTCCAGTCTTCTATTCCTTTCCTTTCTGTCTTCCATTACTGCCTCCTTCCACCTATTCCTTGGTTCTAGTTTCTTCCTTCCAATACTATCTTAGTAGCTCTTCCATCTGGCATTCTCCATATATGCCCAAACCATCTTAACCTTTGAGCTTTAATGAAGTCTACTATATTTGGCTCCTCATACTTCTCTTGTACCTCTTCGTTTGTAAGTCTTCTCCAACCATCCTCCGTCCGAGTCCCTCCAAATATTTTTCGCAGCATTTTTCTCTCCCACCTACTTATCATGTCTTGATCTGCCACATTCATCGTCCATGTTTCACATGCGCATCCTTTAATAGTCTAGGCAAAGTAAAGCGCTCATTTTTCAAGTGATAATTCCAAATCTGTTTGTTTTTATAGTATGTATAATTTTTAGGTCGTGGGCCAAAAGGTTTAATTTCAAAATTGTCCTGTCCAATAATACTTCTTATAGTTCTTTCGGACACCTAAAACAGTACAAAGCCCAAAATTAAAGCAACAGTTAAGTTTTATGCATAAATACTTGCATCCCAAATATCAGTAAGCCGGGCAAGGATTTCAGTTTCAGTAAGATCTGGCCTGTCGGTTTTATAATGCCTGTAGGCCTTTGTAATTTTCAGTTTTGTGTCACCTTTAATTACTTTTGGCATATTGCTCTAGTATTACAATTTGACAGATAGGTATCCATAACGCTGATGTCCATACATATTATGCCTAGTGGCAAACAAAGTATGAAAGCACTGGCAACATTGCACGTTTAACCTCAAAATATCAAATTAGACACTTTCGTGAGCCTCCTGTACATAACAGCTGATTCTGACAAAGTGTCAGAAAGAGATTCTAGGGAGTTTTAATTTTCTTAAACATAAAAACAAAATTCCATGTCTACCTACTTGGCAAATAACTATTGAACGGCTTATACACTTACCGCTGCTTGTAGCGTAATGAATCTCCGAATCAACAAAACTTCAACAACATTTATTCTTACTGTACACAGAATAAAATGTCGCAGGAAACACGTAGCCCAGTCAATTTTGACACCTAAAATCGCAAAACTGGATGTAGTTCTGATTTTTTAGTATGTTGTTCGGACCAGTTAGGGTGGTGTAAATCCAAGTTTGCAACTTCCAAAAACCTGTGCTCGCTGCGTAATACGCGAAACACTGCGAAATTTTTTGGACTTTTTTCAGTTTTTGCTCTATCACTCATGAACCATGCGTTTTTTGACAATAGATAAGCAATGCTTTTTTAAAGTGTATTAAATTTGTGACGAACTAAGCTTAACCACAGCTTTGTAAGTCCAAGAGGGACCAATCTATGTCACTTGAAAGATAGACCATTTTTTCCAAAAAATGAAAATTTGAAGTTTTTTCCTTGTTCGGAGCAAAATATTGCCAAAACCGCTCGTCATACGAAAAAAGTAACTAGAAATGTAGTTGTAGTAAATTTAATTGGCTTTCATTAGAGGGTAGAACGAAGTCTGTAAGCCTAATAGGTCTCTTGCAATAATGAAAAAACCAGAACAAGGTAAAACTGGATTTTTGAAGAAATCAGCTAAATCTTTTCTATTACTTACTCGTAATTGTGTGTAATGGTACTAAAGGAAAAGCCATAAAATCATGTAAAAAAATGTACTGTTTATTTATATACTAATTTTAAAAACAAATACAAAAAATGTCAACATTATATAAACTTTTCAAATATTTACGTACTTCGTAAAAAAACCTTTAAATTTATCAAATTCAATACAAAAATACCAGTAATAAACAAATTAATGAAGAAACTTCAAAATGTGTATGAACCTTTGAAATTAATTTTAAACCAGTGGTTAGGTACATCATGAATCTGCCAATTTCATTTTTTTAAGGTCCACCAGGTTCAATGATTTCACTTTCTTCTCCCTCAGCTTCGTCCTTAAATTCGGGTTGATCGTGGGCATAGTCGAAATCCTCGTCTTCCATTATTATGCGACGTTCTGGCATGATTTTCCGGAGCAGGTTGAGCATAGAGTTGAACACTTAAGCCCAGCTCTCCGGCAAGTACATGCTCCCATGCATCCCTTCTTGCATTTGCAGGAAATCGTGTGGAGAAGGTGGGTTGGGCTCATTTCCCAACCCCACTCGGTGGCCTCCTTCTCCACCCCCAACCATTTTTGCACCTGATGGTAGGTGCGGAATGAATGAAAACGCGCTGCCTCTGTGGTTGGTGGCAATCGTGCCAAATTAACTTTGGCAGTCACTGCCGTTTTCACAAATTGGTGAAAACGTAGGTCGTGGAGAGTGTGAGTGGCTGGATCTCCTCCGTAGAGAGCCACAAGACACTTTTCGCCGGCTTTCGCAATCGAATCATGGCTCACATCTGGGTGGAGGAAGATGTCAGCCGTGTCTACTAGGGCCTGCTTCTTTTGAAATTGTCCCCACGATTTCATTTTCCCCTGCCAGAAACGGGCAGAGGTGGTGTCGCATCCAGTAAAAGCGTGGACAAATAGCTCAAATCCAGGGGGCACTTCAACTTCCCCTCGGTTGAACGCATTGGTGGAAAACTGGATGCAACCTGCCTCACCTCTGCAACTTTTCTGAAAGTAGACATTTTCTATGTCGGAACCCAATCCGCAGAGGAGAACGAGGAGGTCCACGTCATCTCCAACCACGATGACATATTCGTAGGAGGTGCTTTTCTCTAATGCTGTCTGAACGATATCGCGGTCTGCGTCTTCGGTTGCTGTCTTCGTTTCAATACCCTCGAGAGAGAACGCAGAGCACAGGTATTGAATGAGGCGTTTTTTGTTCCGGTCGTTCGACAGCATCTTGTCCTGGGGCACTGTGATGATCGTGGAGGCGTCGAAAACAATTTCGCTGGAAGTGGCAGCGTATCGTCGCAACCGCTCTGCAGATTTCGTGCTCTTCAAGGCCCCCTCCTCTGGGTATCCATCGAACACCACTGCCACAGTTTGTCGAAAGTGCTTGATTGTATAGGTGATGTAGTTTGCCACAATCGCGCGAATGGAATCATTTCGATGCCATATCAGTTTGTGGAGACGGTAACCCCCATCTACCACTACAAATGTGTTGGCTTGTAGAGAGACGTTTTCGGTGGCTGGAGTGAAAGCTCCGTAAAAACTTGATTTCGTCCCCTTACGCATCCCCACTTCGTTAAATAACGCCATTGGATAAGGAGCCAATTCAAATTTGAAGTGCTCTTTCAATTCTTTGTCTGACTGCTTCATTATGCACATTCTTTGAAATATGGTCAGTGGTTCGACGTCAACACGTTTGTTGTGGACTTTGATTGAGCTGGTGGTAGTCGCCAAGGTGACCACTTTTTCTTTTCTTCTGAATTTCACCTTTCCAAAGGAATCCCCAGTGATTCGGTTCATCGCTTTGATACCTTCTTCTCGGGCTAAGTGGCAATTTATTTCTGGACCACCCACGATTCCGCTGCTGATTGATAAGAGTTTGTCTGTCGTTGGAAATGGAGGATGTGTACCGAACCAGTTGTTAAATTTTTCCACATCAGCAGTATCTCGTATGATTTGTGTTGGTCTCATATCGACGTGTTGTTCTGTTGTTGCACAGGAAATGTCCCAAAAACGTTCCACCTCTTCACATATATTCAACATGCACAGCATTCCTTCAGTCCACCGAGCAAGTACACTGCTAGTTATACCACGACCATGAGTCAATCCTCCCTGGCTCTTCATTGATCTCATCAACACCTGTTCAATAGTCAAATCGGTCCACAGGCCTGACCAAAATTTATCCGATCTGCGAATCGTGAAGCACCCTTCAGTGAACACAGCAAATTCCTTCGGGGTCATCCGGTGTTGCAGATTACTCATGTCCTGCAAATATAGACGTGCACTTTTAGCATAGAAACAGTGCCCCGCCGAATGAAAGAAAGGGAGCATTTGACTTATTGTCTCAAGGTGGAGCTTCCAATCCCCCATCCTCTCTGCCTGAATGAATTTCTTCATGAGCGTAGTCATTCGATAGTATTGCACCCACAATTTTGAGGTAGGGCCTCTTCTTTCCAATTGGTCCAGAGCAGTTTTGAATTTGGCACTGAGTGTTTGAACAGTTTCATTGTCTTTGGCAAAAAGGATAAGTGACCTCTCAGTTTCAACCAACATACTCTCTATTTCTGCTTTTTCCTCCTCAGTGACGTGAACCTCATTGAAAATCAAGTAAGCCAAGGCAAGATGTGTCAATATATGAGATCTGACAGCCCGCGAATAAGCGTGACCATTTAAAATTTTGTCGATACTGTTCGTGGCGTATATTGTAGCAAGCAATTCCTTCAGGCCGCTACCTGCCATTATAGCGCCAATGGCTCCCATGAATGACATTATTAGGTGGAAGCCACCTAGACGCACCATAACACAATTCAACTCAGGTCGCTGGCAGTTCTCGACGATGTCTTTAGCTATCATGTAGAGCGGTTGATCGTAGGTCACAAAGCAGGTACTTTGACCATGGGCTTTTGTTTTTTCAGCAGCCTCAAGAAGGGATGTTAGCACGGTATCGTAATCGGTGGGAGGAGCATGGATGAATGGGAGGAAGACAATTTTGGAACAATTGAAATCAAGGCCATCAGTGACTTGTTCCATGAAACCATTCCATCCCGGAATACCAGTGGGGTTGGAGGTTTTGCCAAACAACCAAAGCAACTCTGGTGCTGTAGGCAGTATATCACCAGCAACTTGAAAACCTTCGTGTACATCGACGATCTAATGAAAGCCAATTAAATTTACTACAACTTCATTTCTAGTTACTTTTTTCGTATGACGAGCGGTTTTGGCAATGTTTTGCTCCGAACAAGGGAAAAACTTCAAATTTTCATTTTTTGGAAAAAATGGTCTATCTTTCAAGTGACATAGATTGGTCCCTCTTGGACTTACAGAGCTGTGGTTAAGCTTAGTTCGTCACAAATTTAATACACTTTAAAAAAGCATTTCTTATCTATTGTCAAAAAACGCATGGTTCATGAGTGATAGAGCAAAAACTGAAAAAAGTCCAAAAATTTCGCAGTTTTTCGCGTATTACGCAGCGAGCACAGGTTTTTGGAAGTTGCAAACTTGAATTTACACCACCCTAACTGGTCCGAACAACATACTAAAAAATCAGAACTACATCCAGTTTTGCGATTTTAGTCTTTTTTTGTGTCGTTTTTGACTGGGCTACATTGTTTGAATTTTATAAAAGTTCACGCAAACCAAACACTGAAAAGTTTTAGTTTTTCGGGACCACGTGGTACCGTTCACGTTTCCGCTATTTGCACGTTTTATCCAAATCTTAATACACAGTTACGAACATGCTGGGGCCATAACCTATTGAAATAACCAACGGCAATCTGAACTAAACGTTTTATTTAAATAAGTATTACACACTGTATGTACATAAGCGAAAGAACATAGCAACGATAGCAACCGTACCCTTACGAGGACCGCGTTCAAGTGAACAAGTTCTACGCACAACTAAAAAAGTCACTAACAACTAGAACCTTAGAAAGTTAATTCCACTAGATTTTGAATTATATCTTAACATAATACCATTGTTCTGTTTTACTGCATAATAAAAAAATGCGAGTATGTTACCGTTTTATCGAATATCTTCCACAATTTCTACCGGCTTTTGACTTGCATAAAATCCTGGCTTGTCGTCTTCTTCACCTTCATTTCTATCATCTTCGACGTATTCTAGGTCTGCGTCAAAATTTATTTCAGTAAGGAATTTTCCCTTATATTTAACCGGCACAGTTCCTGTCTCCATCATTAAAAGTAATTTAGATAGTTTAGCCGTTTTGTAAATATCAACAGGTAGTCTAGAAGTATAAAAGAATAAAAATATATGTATACAGGGTGTTTGGCACATGGACTGTCAAATTTTTTTGTGAATGGGGGGATTTGCAAGTTTTAGCCATAAAGACCCAGGTCCTAAATGTTATAGTTAGTGAGAAATAATTCTTTTAGGTTTTCTCTAAATCACCTCAAATTCCACATTCAAACTCCTAAAACCATTTTGTTCGTAGTTGTATTAGCGGATAATTTTTTAAATTTTATTCTGTAATGTACTCTTGTTCAAAAAACATTATTTGATGCAACCAAAAAATTTCCAAAAGTTAATAAAAGTAATAAAAATTCTGCCCACTTATTGAATGATTTGTGTCACATGTGGCATGCCATTAGGAAGGGCATAAACTGAAGAACTTGCTAAATGAAAACAAAGCTCTGAGTTGCCGTTAGTATATTTCTAATGACTTTTGGATTTCAGAATTTTTATTTTATTATTATTTATTTTACAGGCACCCTGTGTATGATAAAAATATCTAATTTGTCAGTAACTTACTCATAAAATTCCTCATGGGTTTTTTGCGTGTGTCCCATAAAATTAGCAAATTGCTTCGCTTCTTCAGGCTTTAAATTTAATATTTGGGTCACAGTTGCAATTTTTTTCCGCAATTTGATGCTAGAAATTGCTTCTGGATATTGCAATTGTATTTTTTTGGATAATGATCGTAATGCCACATCACCTTTTCCCCATTTGATCTTATTATCAGTCATAGCAAAATCATAGTTGTTTTCTTTATCCAGAATATAATCATCCCGATATTTCAATAACGCATTGATCATAACTTCATAACTTCAAGCTCTTGTGGTATTAAAATAACCACAGTCCTAGAAGCTTTTCCACTATTCAAAACTCTCTTGTAACTGTTAGTTAAAGCTTTCTCAGCGTCAGTTGACACACTCTCAAAATCTGTATAATCACTTTTTTTGTCTGTCTTGTAATCTTCTATTTTGAGATATTGAACATCTCCAATTCTACGTCTGTTGAAAATAATTAGTAACGATAATGTGCATTGATTTAATAGTTTAAATGCTTTTTTATCATGATTTCCATTATCTAGGTGGTCTATTGCTTTTCCAGCCATTTTTTAACGGCATCTCTGAATATTTTTACATCATTTACTAGTGCAAAAGCAGAGGCTTATTCCATCGCTTTTCTTGTAAATCTTTATTTGCTAACGATCCCATTTCAATATTCCACCTTGACTTAACAAGACATTTAAAGTATTTGATATTGCTCAACCAAGTTTTTGCATCTTCAGTCGATTTACATTTAAAACCTTTGCTTTGTTTCAATATTAAATGTATAAGTTCATCAGATACTACTTTCAAAGACGTCCCTAAGTGCATAGCTAAGCTTGGAGCTTTAAATGTTTTCTTTTAATAGTCAAATCCAACTACTCGTCTCGCTGCGAGCAAAACGTTGTCAAAATGTTTAGGATGTAGTTCTTTTAATGTTATTTTATCCACAATCACCTTATAATTGAAGTTTTATCCACACTTCTGAACCGTCTAAAGTACCACTTTATCCACTAGTGGAATAATGAAATTACTTTATTTCACTAGTGGGATAAAACCATGTCACTTACTACTGCATTGTTGGTAGCACTGTCAAGCTATGCCAAATTCGAAATTTGTAGGTTAAGTTTTGCGTCAATCTGTGTCAAATAACAAACAAAACTTAACCTATTTACCTCTCGAATTTGACATAGACTGACAATACACTTCAGTACTGCCAAACGTATAACATTTGATCTTTCGGTACTTACCAAATTGTCACTATGACTTTTCATGGCTGTCAATACAAAACGTATGTTTTTTAGATATATATTGAGTTGTTCAATAAAACGTTGTATTGCATTCGTGTTTTGGTTGCGTTTTATCCACTGCGTTCTCGCGTTTAAACATTCTTACGTGGATAAAACACTTATACAATAAATAACTATTGTTATAATTCACAATTTCGCGAAAACTCACCAACAATCTTGCAAGTTCGCGCATTCTATTTCTACAAGCGTAAGCCATTCGCTCTCTTTTGTGCCTTTTAAGTAAGATTCTCCGAAATTCGCAATTAACAAATCTTTTTTTGCTTCGAAAGCTACTATATCGTCCAGTTTCATTGAATTAAATACCTGAAAATAAACATTGTTTTTATAAATTTAATTATTTCTGTGCAAGTATTATCCGTACCTGTTCTTTAACATTAAGCTTTGAAATGACGTTGACCGGATCCATCGCCCAAGCTGTTACTGTTTGGGAGCACGTAAGTACATTTGATTTAGAACTAACTGAGCCTCTTGAAAAACACTTTTTAGCGTGCCTGCTTAAATAGTTTTTGGAAAATATTCCTTTACAATATGGGCAAGGATAGAAAATACTATTATGTCTATCATCTGTTACTATAATTTGACGGTTAGGTTTAACCACACCAGTTAAAAACAGATCAAAATTTGTATTATTTCTCAATAACTGAAAAGCTTTTCTTCTTTCTTTAATTTCTTTTTTAAACTTAAAAACATAATTACTTCAAATTCATCTGTATGTCGCCTTTGCAAATGACGCATAAAATTTTTATTTGGTATATGGTCATCACAAAATTTACATTGAAAGAATTTATTTGTAAGTTTCTTTCTTCGCTATAAAAAGTAACGGCTAAAATGCAGAATCCGGGGTACATTCTCCTCCTTTTATTTGCTTCCCTTGTAAATTTAGTTATGGTTACTAGAGAAACATGGTTAATAATAATGAATATTAACAATAGGAGGGAAATTGGCTCCGGATTCTGCATTTTTCCCAAAGTAACTTACTGAAAAATTGTTTATGTATGAAATTAACTTACCTTTATTATAATGGGTGATTAATTTAGAGGTACCTTTTCCAGTAGGGATTTTATGACAGATTTAACTGTCAAACTTTAATGATATTTTTGTTCAGTATTGTTTGACATTTCATCATGGAAAGACTTACCCCGGAACAGCGTTTACAAATTATTCAGCTGTATTACGAAAATCCGCGTTCTACGAGGAATGTGTTTCGTGCGCTTAGAGCAACTCATGGTCCTCATAATCGGCCTACCGAACGCACAATTCGCTATAGCATCGACAGATTTGAAAACCAGTTTTCATTATTGGATAATACCCGACCAAATAGACTACATCCAGCACGCAGTGAAGAAAATGTAGCAGCGGTAGCGGAGAGTGTACGCGATGACCGTGATGAATCGATTCAGCGCCGTTCTCAACAGCTTGGCATATTTTACGTTAGGGATCTTGGTTTAAAAGCATACAAAATTCAACTCGTGCACGAATAGAAACTGGCCGACTTTCTGAATCTTCGCCGTTTCAGTGTTTGGGCTCTTGAAAAGCTTGAAGAGGACCAAAATTTTGTTCAGCGATGAGGCCCATTTCTGGCTTAATGGCTGCGTCAATAAGCAAAATTACCGTATTTTGACTGAAGTGCAACCCGAAGACGTTCAAGAGCTGCCATTACATCTAGACAAAACAACGGTTTGGTGTGGTTTATGGGCTGGTGGAATCATCGGTCCATATTTTTTCAAAAATGAGACCGGCCGGAACGTAATTGTGAATGGCGCCCGTTATCGCGCCACGATAAGGGACTATTTGCTGCCTGAAGTTGAAGCCCGTGATCTCGACGACATTTGGTGCCAACAAGACGGCGCTACTTGCCACACAGCCCGTGAAACCATGGCATTATTGCGAGAACAATTCGGTGAACAGTTAATTTCACGCTTCGGACCAGTGAATTGGCCGCCTAGATCATGTGATATCACACCTCTAGACTTTTTTCTTTGGGGCTACGTAAAGTCCAAAGTCTACATGGAAAAGCCGGCTACGATTGAGGAATTGGAAGCCAACATTACTCGTGTCATTCGCCAAATACCACTTCAAATGCTCGAACGCGTCATCGCAGATTGGGACCTCAGAATGGACCATGTTAGCCGCAGTTACGGCCAACATTTGAAAGAAATAATCTTTAAAAAATAAATGTAAAGAATGGTTCTTTTGTATGATAATCAAGATTACCCGATACAATTTTATTTTTTATTTTTGAAAAAAGTACCTATAAATGCATCACCCGTTATTTGCTAAAGATTCAGTAACTTGTTGAGAAATGTTTTGTTGCAAATTGGAAATATTGGTAGAAGTAGTTTCACAAAACCCAGTTTTAGTTTTCTTAAACAGAACTTTGACTCCCTTTCTATTAATACCAAAATAAAATGTGAGATACAAAGCCATGTTTTTAAAAATTATTCAGCTAAAATTTTGTTAAGAAATTTTACCTTTTGAAATTCGTTTAAAATTTCTTCACTGTTAGAAAAAAATATCTCTTTGAATATTTATATTATCTGATGCCAATTTGATTGCAATAGTCTCTTCTACTTTGTTTAGTCCAAAGCTTTCTTCTGAACTTGAGCTGGAACCCAAATCTGGAAGGTAATCTTTATCGGAATCGTCTTTCTCAGTGGGGGACACATAACTGCTTTCACTTGGTGCAGGCTTTCATAGTCCAATCGGTTGTTAGATTTAGCATATTTTTCAGTAATTTCTGTAATTTTTGTGTCTAGGTCTAAATGTTAAACAAAAATATGCCTATTAAGGTCTTACTTTAAGTTAGAATAAGTCGGTTTAGAATACAGGTAATTTACCATTGTGGAACGGTAACACTTGCTTCGTCAAAATTTTGTTCATTAATCCAGTCCTGTGAAACAATGTATTTTTACCCAATAAGAAAATATAGAATGCCAACTTAAAACACCTTTTTTTCTTAATGTGACTTTTTTAGTACTTTTGTTAATGTTAACAGATTCTTGGAAAAGATAGTTTGATTCAAGGTAAAGCTCATTGTTTGCTTGATACGTTTTATTTGAAGATACCTGTCCTGATGAGGCTTCGATTTGTTTTTCTTTTTCTAAAATTATACCATAAAATATACGTATATAATAATACAAACAAATTGAAATAAACTTTTTTCTATTGAATTTGTGAGGAGTAGTGTTGAATCCGGTGAAATAATGTACAAAACCAAGTTTACACACACTTTTATTCTCCTTGGATAATTTCACACACAAACTGCAAAGTATGACCAAAATTGACGAGGAACTACTCTTATCTTAGTACAAGTTGCAGATAAGCTACACGGCATAGCATACAAAGCAATCCGAGGTATAACACAAGGATTTGGATTGCCGTGATGTTCCATGCCCGTAGCTTATATGTAATAAGTATTCTAATCGGCGATAAATAACATGCGGCTAGCGACACCGATTCCACTTTGGCTTCAGGACTTCCGCATGCGCAAAACGTTGGGTGGTGTAACGCGCGTCAATAAAAAATAAATGCATGCTTTGCTTATTTCGATGGGCATTCTCAATCTGATTTCATATTTAGATTTGTGGTTTACTTGGTTTTAGTTTCAATGCAGGGTTAAGTGGAGGAGCGGTCTGCAACTATGTTGCTCAAGTAAACTTTGCCCTGCATGTTATAGATGCGTAACGAACGATTTTTAAAATTCGTTTCATCATAACTCCTATTAATGAATGATTTTTTATTAATAGACGGTTTTGGTATAGGTAATCAAAGATACAATTAATGTCAAAACTGTAAGTGCCAAATTATTTTCATGGAATAAAAAGAGATTTTCTTCAAATTAATAAGATAAAGATAAAATATTCCGTCTAAAGTCGTGTATTAATCGGCGGTTAATAATCTCAAAAATTAACGTGTTCACTAGCGCGCACACGTTAAAATATCTCGATTATTAATCTCTCTCATTAACACACTTGTTTGCACTGAATTTTAGCTTTTTATCACAAATGTGGATTTAGTTACCGAGGCCCGAAGGGCCAAGGCAAATAAACCACGAGAGTTAAAAAGAAACTTCAGTGCCGAGGAGTACAATATGTTTTATTTGAAATCGAGAAATCGTGAAATTTTAACCAACATTTGTAGGTTATGTTAACGTCGGTTGACGGTTATCTGTCGCCTCGCCACCTACAAAAAAAGTCGTAAAACAATGGATTACATTACTGCCGATTTCACGTATTTTAATGACGATTTAGAGGTACTTTAATGCCGATTTATTATTATTATTAATATTATATATGCGATTAAACACTTCATGGTAATATGAACCACTGTTTTGTTCGAAATTCTTTTTTTATTATACAAACTTGAGTACCTACTTATACAGCTGATTTACTTGTCAAAACGATAAATGAAATAAATAGAACATTTTAATTCAGTTCCTCATTTACGATAGGTACGATGATAAATAGATGAATTATTATCAAGGATTGAATAACAAATTGAAAGCAATTTCATTTGCTTCTCCACTATCTGGTTTCGACATCTGAACTTTTCTTCTTGATGTTGTTTTCTTTGTCTTGTAAAGTCGCCTTTGCTGGTTGATGTTTTTATTGTGCGGTATCTTTAAATCTAGTTTTTCACGCAATTTTGTTTTGGTATTTCTGAAAGCAGTTAAAGTAGGCTGAAGAGGTGCTAGCATATTTTTTGCCACATCCAATTCGTGCTGGTTAGTAAGGCTGTCAATAATTTGCAACATTTCAAGCTTAAAATTTTCTTTGTTGACAGAAAATTGAGCTTCATTTGGATTGGTTTTTGTCTTGGATAATGCATCAATGATCCGTAATTCTTCTTGGTTTTCCACGTTTTCATCAACAGTTAAGTCAGGGTAATCATCTGTGAAAGAAACGATGTTAGCCCTCAATTTAATTTTTCAGAGAATCACATTTACACAGCCTACACCGTCCAAAATTACAACTAAATTTCCAAAAGAAAAAGAATGAGTGAAACCACGACCATCTGAATTAGAGTACATCATAATCTAGATGGTTGTGATTTAAACTGTATAAATTAGAGGAATACGCACACCTTTCATAAAGAAACCAAAATAGACATAAAAATCACTATACCTATAACCCTGTATTATTAAAGCGATGGTAGCCATTTCCTATTAAGCAGAAGAATACATTGAGCAACACAAACCAATAAAACCTAAATACCAAAATGTACCACCGCATCAGACACAATATATTTACATTCTCACCTCTTGTCATAGAACATGACTCCTTCCTTGAATTAAAACATGTCAATCAATATCATGGTATACACATACATTTTGATAGTAAAATTTAAATATGTACACAAAAATTATTTACCCGAATGCTCAGAAAGTTCCATGTTATTACCAACATCAGCATGTTCATGTGCTTTCAAAGATCTGCAAACTAAATGGATGTGCTTACATATGTTCCATTTTATGGATGAATCTAAGCAGGAACATGTGTAGCGGTGAATACATATTTCACAGTAAGTACAAATCAGTTTACAGTCACAGTCTGTTTGCCTTTCTTCTATTTTGTACAATTCTTGTGAAGATGAAGATGTTACTATCCACCCTATTTCATTTCTTACAACGGACTTTATATCTAAGGCAGTACTTGTTTTGTGTCTCGTTCTTAATTCCTTTAGTTTAGCAGAAATTTTTCCTTCATTTAACACTATTAGGCGACTAAAAAGCTTGTCCCGTACAAATTTCATTAAAACATGTACAGCTTTATCGAGCCGTTTGTTCACTTTCCCGTTTAAATAAATATGTTTTATACTTTGATGCATATTTTCTATGTGCATATTAGTGTTAATTCCGGAATTGATACGATAGCAATAGGCCCACGCTTCCACATTTTTTAAGTAGTGTTCTTGAAAATAGTGGCCAAACTTGCTAGTATCTGTATCACTCAATAGGTTGGTCACAAATTTGTTTATCATTGCAGTAAATGCGTAATTGTCTGTCTCTTGAAGTGATGTCCGAAGCTTTTTGTATACGACTACCTGTAAAAAAACACTACAATATCAAATTTATAGATGTTATGTTTCCATACCTGTTTTTCTTTAGAATTCACTTTACTTAAATTATTACGCCAGGCTGTATCGGTATGCCATGTGCAATACAGCCTGTGGAAACACATAGGTATTTATTTATTCCATGGGTTACAAGCGTAATACACCTACCTATATAGAGGTATATCCATTACACGCACCCATGCGTTGTAGAAACCTTGAGCCATGTCGGACATGAAAACCTTTGGGTAGGTTCCTAAGCTTATCTTGATTGAGGAGAGGAAAGAGTGACTTCTCGTGGCTGAGATGATTGCATGAGCAATTGAAACACATTTCTTTGTCCAATCTTCGAGAGAACGGCGTTTGTGTTTCAGCACAATAGTATGAAGTAAGAGTTGTAGCGATTCTGGAACAACAGACTTCGCATCTTGCAGGAAATCGTCAGATGGAGGATACTGAGTTGTGTCATAAACTTTAGAGCGAATATCTTGTAGGATTATTTCTGCTGCGCACTTCACCACTCTCATGCGCTCTTCTTGAGGATCGCTCTTTCGTTCATTATACCAATTGTCATACAGAATCTTTTGTCTAACGTCTGTGAAACACATGATTACTTGATGATTGCGGCCGCGACCGATCTCTGCAAAAGTGACTTTTTCGCCAAACCGATTCATAAGGTGGGTTTTGACAGTTCTGACGTCAGGTTGTATTCACCTTTGATCTGATCAATGAGGTCATTTAAGGAGAACTGACATTCATCCCTGCTGTCGGCAAGATATGAAATAGTTATTTTCATTACAAGCGTCGAAAGTAGCAAATATCGTGCGAGTGTTGATTAGACAAACGAGGGCGTAGCGAAGCGAAGCCCGAGTGGATCTAAAACACGAGCACAGATATTTGCACTTTCGGGCGAGTTATGAACACTATTTTTTAGACAACCACTCAAAGGAAATTCAATTTTTAAGAATTGTTTTTATTTGGTTTTGCAAAATTGATTGTTATATTATTATTGGTACAATTGGCAAAAGCGTCTCGATGATTTGAATCACGGTCTGCTGAATTGTGTGACAAACGTCAAAGTGACGTTTGTCACACAATTAAGCAGGCCATGTTTTGAATAACTTTGTGCCGTTACGATATGACTAGTACGATATAATATCGTGCTAGTGTTTGAAATTGTCAACTTTCTGTGTTAGGCTGCTGTCGCGATAAAGTTACTTTCATATATGGTCGTCTAAAAATATGTTTTCCATGCACTCTGAGACATTTTTGGGTTCTAGATATCTCTTTTGACGTACACTGGACGGCATGCTGTATAACTTTTTGTGGCATAATTTATGGTACCTGGAGTCAGCAGCGACGAGATCACTAGTAGATGCAAGGCGTTCGATAATCTGCCGACCCCATTCATCATTTCGACGATTTGCCACATCGAGAATCGTTGCCCTTGCTGTCATTGATTCAACTTTGTGCACATCATTCCTGCGTGATTGAGGAAGTTTTTTTTGGAGATTGAGAAACTCCTCAGTGATTTGGTTCCCACAGAGTAGACAAATGGACTGCAGATTCATTAAGCCTGATGATGATCTTGAGGTTGATGGTTGGGGATATGGAATGTGATCGCCTCCTCGACGAACACTTGCGTCAATGTTATGTTGAGCGGTGTATCTCTTCCTACAAGCATCGTGAACCCTGACTTCATTTAGCTGTCGCAAAAACTTTTCATTCTCCTTAAGACCACGATTCACGCTCGCGGTAATTAGGGAAAGAATACCACGTTTTCTTACAAGTACCAATGTAACGTCATCTTCCTCGAGTATACACCGACAAATAAAACGCGCCCGGTGGAACTGACATTATCTTATTCGTTGCACAACAATAGACACTCACTATAGCGGCGCAAAAACACCACTGCAAGCGAGAAGTGTGGGGACTCCGGATGCGGGGAGAGGGTCAGAGGGTTCGAGCATCTTGGAAGAGAAGAGGGTTCGAGCCGTCCACCTGCCGATACCCTCCATACCTGAGTTTTAGACTCTAATGTTATTCTCCTTAGCATAGAATTTCGGCTTAGACCGCGTAGTGTTTGTATATGAACACCCAGCATTTTCTGGCTTAATGTGCCTTGCACCTTGTGAAGTCGAGCAAACACCCGCGCGATGGCCATGCTCTTTGGTGGCTCGTGTTGTTTGAGTATCTTGAGAACGAGGATACTTAGGCAGATTTGGCCGTTTTGCTGTTTGTGCATCCATATTCACTAACGTTTCGCAAGACCTTGCAGCTTGCATCATCAGAGTGAAAGTCGCACTAAGAACCGAAGGTCGGTGTGGAGCTATTTATAGTCCTCTGTGCCAGGCGCGCGGAGTGGCGTAACGCTGGCGCTGGTTGGTCGTCCGAGTGCAACGTAATCCGTGGGGCGTGGCCGTATGACGCAGCAATCCAAAAACTTCCCAGAAAAGATGCAGAAATCATCCGACAGGATGTGTCTTGTATTTTAAGAAGAGCGAAACCGCCCCGCTCCAACTTCAGTAAAGCAGAGAGAGAGGCAGCTACAGCATTAAAGAAGAACAAAGACATTGTCGTTCTCAAAGCTGACAAAGGAAATGCTACTGTGGTAATGAACACTGAAGATTATAATGCGAAGATGGAAGTCTTACTATCTGATACAACTTACAAAAGTCTACACCGCAATCCCACTACCTCTCTCAAAACAAAGATAACCTCTGCCATAAAATGCTCCGATAGTATCGATCCCACTTTAAAGCACCGATTGATTCCTAGAAATGCAATAACTCCTCGCATGTATGGCCTACCTAAGATACATAAGGAGGGCGTGCCGTTGAGACCAATTGTCAGCGCGATCAATTCTCCTACACATGCTTTAGCAAGACATTTAACCAGTATACTACAGCCTCTAACTGGTAAAACAGACTCCTTTGTCAAGGATTCAGCAGAGTTTGTCCAGAAACTAAAGAACATAAAGTTAAACAAAGATGATCTCTTAGTCAGTTTCGACGTAGTATCACTCTTCACGAAAGTGCCGGTTGATGAGGTGCTAGTAATGCTCAAAGATCTCTTGCCTACAGACCAAGTTGAACTTGTTGAAATTTGCCTGAAAAACACTTACTTCAGTTGGAACAATAAAATATACGAACAAGTCGAAGGAGCGGCCATGGGTTCACCGCTATCACCTGTTATCGCTAATATCTACATGGAAGCTTTTGAAACCAAGGCTCTCGAACAAGCGCAGCTAAAACCGACTTGCTGGTTGAGATATGTAGATGATACCTTTGTCATCTGGTCACATGGACGCCAGACATTGAATCTGTTTCTAAAACACCTGAATTCTGTACATCCCAACATACAATTCACAATGGAAGTAGAGGAAAATTGCAGTATTCCGTTTCTAGACGTCCTGGTGAAACGTAAATCAGATGGCAGTTTAGGACATGCAGTCTATAGAAAGAAAACACACACGGACAGATATCTAAATGCTGACTCACACCATCATCCAATGCAAAAAGCAACAGTTCTCCAGACTCTGGCGACAAGAGCCGTTCGTATCTCAGACGAGGAAAATCTAGAGAGAGAAAAGCTACATCTGTTTGACTCTTTACAAAGGAACGGATACACAACTACCGCCATACGAAAAGCACTAGACAAGACTATGACAAAAAAGGCTAAAGAAGAATCTCCACCTCTGGAAGGCTTAGCATTTCTACCTTACGTTAAAGGCTCAACTGATAAGATAGGACGTGTCCTGCAACGATGCAACGTCAAAACTGTGTTCACGAGCAAGGAAACTTTGGGTAACGGCTTCAGATCGGTAAAAGACAAGATTCCAAGTTTAAAAACCGCTGGCGTATATCGTATTCCTTGTTCTTGCGGCTCGAGTTACATTGGACAGACTGGTCGTTCCGTTGATCTAAGACTCCAAGAACATAAAGGCGATTGCAAACACAAACGCATCACAAAATCAGCCGTAGCTGAGCATACGTTTACAAATGGGCACACTTTAGAATTTGAGCATGCCAGAGTACTTGCCAGAATACCTCATTACTTCCCGCGAGTGATACGTGAAGCCATAGAAATAGAAAAACATCCAAATAATATCAACAGGGAAGATGGCTTTAAGCTTAGTAAAACGTGGACCCCCGTGATACACGATCTAAAGCGTTACAACCACTCTGCGTCATACGGCCACGCCCCACGGATTACGTTGCACTCGGACGACCAACCAGCGCCAGCGTTACGCCACTCCGCGCGCCTGGCACAGAGGACTATAAATAGCTCCACGCCGACCTCCGGTTCTTAGTGCGACTTTCACTCTGATGATGCAAGCTGCAAGGTCTTGCGAAACGTTAGTGAATATGGATGCACAAACAGCAAAACGGCCAAATCTGCCTAAGTATCCTCGTTCTCAAGATACTCAAACAACACGAGCCACCAAAGAGCATGGCCATCGCGCAGGTTTTTGCTCGACTTCACAAGGTGCAAGGCACATTAAGCCAGAAAATGCTGGGTGTTCATATACAAACACTACGCGGTCTAAGCCGAAATTCTATGCTAAGGAGAATAATTCGAGTAGCCGCGAAAGCCTCAAACAATACTCTAATGTTTCTTATTTAAGAAACGTAAAATAATTTAATTTAAAATGTCGTGCCAGAATAGTCATTCTTTTGGGGCTAAAATTGCTCATTAATTGAATATAAAATATCTGAATGACAAAAAGTCGCCATTACAATCCAAGCACACTGTTTGATAGCTACAAAAAATAATTGTTAGTGTAAAAAGGTATTAAAATTATGAATTCATAATTCACTACTGCAAATTATGATGTTATTATTATTAAAAAATGTTCTTATAATGTGAATAGAATTTAATAGAAGTAGATAAACAAAAGAACTTGAAAGAAATAATTTGTTCTTCAAAAATCCAGTTTTACCTTGTTCTGGTTTTTTCGTGATTGCAAGAGACCTATTAGGTCTACAAACTTCGCTCTGCCCTCCAATGAAAGCCAATTAAATTTACTACAACTTCATTTCTAATTACTTTTTTCGTAGGACGAGCGGTTTTGCCAATATTTTGCCCCGAACAAAGACAAAACTTGAAATTTTCATTTTTGGGAAAAAATGGTCTATCTTTCAAGTGGCATAGATTCGTCCCTATTGGACTTACAGAGCTACGGTTGGGCTTAATTCGTCAGAAATTTAATACACTTTAAAAAACAACTACCTGTCTGTGGTCGAGAAACGCATGGTTCATGAGTGATAGAGCAAAAACTGAAAAAAGTCCAAAAATTTCGCAGTTTTTCGCGTATTACGCAGCGAGCACAGGTTTCTGGAAGTTGCAAACTTGAATTTACACCACCCTAACTGGTCCGAACAACATACTAAAAAGCAGAACTACATCCAGTTTTGCTATTTTAGTCTTTTTTTGTGTCGTTTTTGACTGGGCTAACGTGCAACCAATAAGACAGTAGAACAATGAGCGTAAGCCACGCCCCCGGCATCCCGCTGCTACTCGGCATAAAATGCATTGCAGATTCTAATTTGTATCTCGGGCTCCTGCAGACCCTAATTAACGTAGGAAATTGAGACAAATATATTATGAAGAGGAACGATAGATCTTCATTATGAACAAGTGTAAACACTGTAACCCTTTCCGTCTCCCTGCTAGGGGCCGGGAACTTTGACCCCCCGCCCCTCCCCTCCTAACCACCAGACAAAAATGTGCCCGAGTCCAGATTGTGGGGAAAAAAAACTGCGTCCCATCATGTAGTTTTTTTACACCCTTCGCTTTTTCTTACCCCAAAAAATTTTAATTAAAAAAAAAATAATAAAAAAGGCTTTTTTTGCTATAATTTTTTTATTTACCGCGCGTTTTTAAAATCCTTTGTGTTGGTTAAAGGTGGCACAGCGCGGGATTTTTTGTCGTTAAGATTTTTGAAATAGGCCAATTACAGAGGCAATTAGGCGGGTTTGAATGGGTTTTCGCGGCCCCTCTTCCCCTCTCGAAGGCATCCGTGAAAAACCCATTTTTGCACATTTTTCGGGCCAATTTATCCCCCCGTCCATTAAATAGTGCGGTCACATTCACCTCCAGACATAAATACAGACCCGAAGTATATTAAAAAAAAATCATGGACGGAATCGTGGGCCTTTTTTCCAGTACTCCACTATAAGAATGGGTTACCCCTCTAAATACGTTAATTACTATATATCAATTAGAGCCTTCTGTACGCAATCCTTCAGACAAACAAACCGCTCTAACATGGTATGGAGGCTATTCCATCTAGTTTTGCAATCTAGGATCAGAGTAAGGTCCTTACCATGTTTTGTAGTTACATAATTTTGCAATATGTGATTTTTTGTAGATCTCCGAAACATTCTAACAACTTTTCTGACCTTCACTAAAAGAAAAATATTATCATTGTTAGTAAGTTCATTGTAGTCATTTCCGGTTTCTGTGTTTTACAAGTCTAAACCCCCGTCGTCAAAATTTCCCTCAACTTCACTATTACTGCCTGCATCTGAAATTTCCATTTCGTCAATCTCTGCATTCTCTGAAGCTAGTGCCGATTGTCTTTTATAAAGCACATCCAAAATGGCTAGGTAAATGGCATGCGCACAACACAGTTGATGTTTTGGTTTAATCAAATTTCCGAACTTTTTCATTACACTTGCTCCGTCCGTACATCACTATTTACACATAAATTGAATTTTTCTACAGCCGTAAAAAAAAACGTGACATTTATGCATCGATATAGATACGCGAAGTTGAACTTTTTTTAACACGTGAAAAATAGTTATTTATGCAACAAGTGAGTAAAGTACAACTTTTTTCACGCGTAGAAAGTTCCTACAAGTGAAAAAAGGTGCTTTACTCACGAGTTTCATACAAAATTTTTTCTACGTCCGTAGATTCAAATAAATTCGATAAAGCCTTTATTAATTTTTATTTTGTAATAGTAATATTAAAAGTACAATTGTTAGCATTATTAATTTGCAGTGAAGAAGAACTTACATTACTACTAGTATTTGAATTGGCAACATTTAATGAGTTTGAAGAAATAATATCATCTAAATTTGTATTAGTCGTACTACCTATTGCTTTGTTAGTAGGATCGTAAACATTTAAAATATTACTAGTCCCTGCTAAAATTTTTGCGGCGGAATCCATTTTATTTTGCAATGAGTCATCCTCTTAACCCTCGGATTTCCATCCAGCGTGTTGTTTTAGTTGAATTATATCGCCTCCGGAATCCACCAACAGGGATGCGGAAGAGCGCCGAAATGCGTGGCCAGTGTAGTTTTTTGGGTTAGGTAAATTCAGATATGTTGCTATTAGTGAGGGAATTTTTGAAAAATTATTAATACCCATAACCTGGGTTTTGCATTGACCATTTCTATACTGCAAAAAGAAATGATCGGTTTTGACATTTATGGGTCGTTGGGTTTTATATTTTTTATAAATGTTTATCAAGTTTAGACCATTTTCAGGTGTTTCACCAATAACAGTGAATCGACGTTGAACATGAGTTTTAGTATCAGGTACTGTGATTATTAAAACGGTTCCGGTATCATTAATATCCTCACACTTCATTTTATACAATTCTTCCCTCCGCAGAGCTCCCGCGATTCCAAATATTAATGAAACCTAAAACATATAAATAGTATATTAAAGTATGAGTGGATAACAAGGTCTTTAAAACACGCGCGTGTTTTCGAGCACGACGGCGTAGCCGGAGTGCTCGAAATAGAGCAAGTGTTTTAAAGACCAGTTATCCACGAATACTTTACGCTATTTTTTATTATACCTTCAATACTGGAAATAAATTACGCACTAACAACTTAGAAATAATTTTTGTCGTGATAAATCGAGAGGGCATAATAATATTGCTACTATAGTTACGAGAATTATTGACGTTTTTGTCGCGTCCATGTCCGTTGTTGCATTCAGTCGTTTCCTTGACAACCTTTAAAGCTCGGCGAGCTTTAATCGCCTGTATTTGCACGCTCAGGCGTGCTTTAAACGGTGATTCTGATGCAGGTTTAATAAAAAATAATAAGTTTGCATTCAAATTTCGTGCTGTCAGTAATACCTTATGCATGAGATAATGATCATCTGGAGCTTGGAATAAAAACTTATAGATTTCTTCTCGGGAAAACGTTTTGGATTTCTTGGGTTTATATCCAGTTGATTTATTTTTTAAATATGCAATGAGTTTAGAGTATTTACTGATGTCTACATCGTTGTTTACCATTAGAGTGCCTTTCAGTTTGGAATAAGTCGACCAAGGGGTTGAAGACTTCCACATTTTGGATTTCATTTCAAAGTAAGCTAGTAGGCCTTTTTCTGTGAAACTATTTATGCCTTTTTTAATACGCCAGTTCATTAAAGAATTATATTCCTTTAAATATTGCTCTTTAGATTTCGCAGGGAGAAGATTCATCGTCGCTGTAGTTGCCGACTCGATAACATCTTCCGGGGTGCAATTGAGGCTTTGTTCAGTTACACTCTCCATGATTAATAACTAATAATTACCTAATAACACTTTTTTAAACTTCACTTCACATAACTTTTAAGAATAAACATGTTTTTCCGAATAGAAACGAAAGTTTGACAGTTTATCGAGGAACATATTGACATAAGAGCGAAACGTTCATAGCACTCTAATCAGCGAGTGTATTCGCGTATTGCATTAAAAAATGACACGTTACGGCAGTTTTTTTAATGCAAAAGTGTGAAAAAATGAACCGCTACGGCACTTTTTTATCCATTCATTTTTATCGGTTCAGCTTTTTGAATAAAGATTTATTTATTTATTTATTTATTTAATTGCGTATTTTATGAACAGAAATTAATTAAAAAAACTGTTAGTTTTATAACGGACGTAGAAAATAGTATATTAAAGTATGAGTGGATAACAAGATCTTTAAAACACGCGCGAGTTTTCGAGCACGACGGCGTAGCCGGAGTGCTCGAAATAGAGCAAGTGTTTTAAAGACCAGTTATCCACGAATACTTTACGCTATTTTTTATTATACCTCCAATACTGGAAATAAATCACGCACTAAAAACTTAAAAATAATTTTTGTCGTGATAAATCGAGAGGGCATAATAATATTGCTACTATAGTTACGAGAATTATTTACGTTTTTGTCGCGTCCATGTCCGTTGTTGCATTCAGTCGTTTCCTTGACAACCTTTAAAGCTCGGCGAGCTTTAATTGCCTGTATTCGCACGCTCAGGCGTGCTTTAAACGACGATTCTGATGCAGGTATATTAAAAATAATATTTCTTCACTGCTAGCAGTAAAAACCGGTTTTGGAACACCATTTCCTTAGTTACAACAGATATAAAACATTACGCACATAATAATATTACTCTACTTATTTGCTATATACGTATGATTTTGTTGCAGAGAATCTTTTATTCTTTTTTTGACGGCTGTAGAAAAAACGTTGTTTGTATTTCGTGGCAAAATTCGTGTTTTTATGGCGCGTTTGACCTAACGGTCTCGGCGAAAATTGACATTCTCGCGCGCCTTAAAAAAACACTCATTTCACGCACTCAATACAAAAATTACTATTTTGTAATCTATGATTCAATACATCTACACAATCTTCAGCTGACATTGAGCCTATTATTCGTATTAGCCCGATGTTCCAGATTTTTATGTCAGATTTATCGGAATTTGAATCTAATTCATGAACATTTACGTTCATACATATACCTTTTATTTGCGACAGAAGTCCATTCATCAAGTGTCAACGTGAAACGTTGCCCTTTTTTCTTGAGTACTTGCGACTCTTGTATATAAAAATTTACAATTTTCATTTTATAAGCTAACACTCTGCTACAAACTGCAGTTCCCGAATTTGGAATGTTTCCTAATCGTCTAGTTTGCAGTGCTTGTCTCAAGTCTCTAGATGTGATAAATACTCTAAATGGTAATCCGTCTAGGGAAGTCATACGGGCAAGTTGTTACGGTATAATCTTAATGAATCGACATTGCATGTATTCAACGTCAAAGAGCGGGTTGGGTTAGGGTTAGAAGGGTTTGCCGGTTTCCTAAAAGACACAGATCTAAAAATGTCTCGAAGCAGATGCTCGGCTTCTGTTACCCTCAACTAGCTTAATCGGGAAGGCGTGGTTCGACAAACTTAACGAAACCGACAGGGGTTATCCTATTCTAATCCCTAACAATTCAATTCATAAATGGGGAAAATGCTCGGAGCGCCACTTGTTTTTAAACAGAGACTTGCTAACGCAGCGAAAACAAGAAATACCACGTAGCTATGAAGAAGTCATCCAGGTTGCTTTACACCACTCCAGCGTCACTCGTCAGCTGCACCGACGCCGGATGCAAACGTAGGGTGGCCACAAAAATCGAAGTCACTTACCTTCGATGGCCACCGCTCTAGAAGCTAATAACAAAATACAAATCACCCCTGATCTTAAGGGCTTACGCGTTCTATCGCATGCTCTGGTCTTTACATGAAATTACACTCGGCTAAAGCCGTCTTTAGTTGAGGACTCAGTAGGTTCACACATTTAAATCAAACCAATAATTAATTTAGCCAATAATGAAATTTAATGATTTAAATTTTAGTACATCAAGCCAAAAGTCGGCTATCAAAAAGGTAACACCCTAGCTGAGGACAAAAGGGGATCCCACGCAAGAACTAACTTAGTCTAAACAGAGTTACAAAGAATAAACAACTAAAATATTGGCAGGAGTAAAGCTTCCGCCTTCAATGATCAACTGACATAATTAAAATACAAAGACGTACGCAATGTTCATAACTCCGCACACTGCGCAATAAACAAATGATAATAACACACCCGGCACTGGATAAGCGTAACAGAAATAGTTAACAATGTACAAATTTACCTTAGCCCAGGCATGGTAGTCTATTGGAAGTCCAAGCCTCGGTGATGCTTCAAAGGGCGCTGGGGGAGTGGTGATTGCTTCCTGCAGTGTAGAACAAGGTAGACCCAAGGGTTGTGGAACGGTAGACAGCGGTCCAAAAGAGGGCAGAGGAAATTCACAATGAATGCGGTCGTCCCCCCCGGGAACGAAAGAAAACTCGAGATCGGCTGAACGTAGCAAAATTTGCAAAAAGCAGATGTTTCCCCACTCACTATGGGAAAACTACGTGGGCTTCATAGGGCGTCTTGTACTAGATGTGCAACCATGTGCAAAATAACTTTCCCCCGGCTCTGGGGTTGGTTAACGAACATTAAAAACGCCGCCCGCTGATACGTCAACCGAGTCACACACAACGCGTTCCGCGGGGAAAGAACAGAAATCCTTCACAAAACATTAATTTAACTGGATAGCACCGAAATGGGTTAACACAAAAGGTCCCCCGGCGGATCGCCGAGGCGACCCCCGAGGGTGCAAAACAAACACGTCTGTCTGAACTGAAGGCTGGCTACTAATTCTCAATTTCAAATTGGACTCTGCGTGAAGAACACGACGGAAAAGAGTTTAGAACTCCAAAACCACTAATTTTAAATGCCTCATTCCCTAAGGAGTTATCAATTTTTATTTCCTTTACACAAAGCTTGGTCATCAGAGAAGGTTCTAGAAAGAATTTCTGGCTATACAGCGGATCCCAAAAATATTAAGTTACAAGGTCAATCCTGCCGAACTTTAAACGATAATTTATAAGAGGGACATGAAGCTGTTATATTCCTAGAAGCTTTAACTACGTCGGGCAGTATTTAAATAAGTTGAAGGTTGGGACTCAAAGCGATTTAAGCTGGGACGTAAACAAAGGATGCCTTATGTTCCCAATTCTAAGAAATATGATTTAGGCGGAAGTGACTGCAATAGATTACATACGGCTCCGAGGAAATGCTTATTAGTGAGAATTCCAATGACCGCGGGCATATCTGAGCTTGAACTGAATGAATTGGCTGCAGCATTTTAAAATTATAATACAGGGCCGTACCCGAAAATTTTAAATAGAATAATTTCAGCTTAAATGCACTAATAACACCCAATCGTGGAATTGATGACGTCAAAATCACTTAACAAAGTACGGCATCCAACGAATTGTTATCAGGCGAAACAAAATAGTCAATAATTTTTCTTTGTTTTTTAGGTGTAGGTGGCAGTGGTTCTGGTTCAACGCTATTGTTCTTAGTATCAGTGTCTAGGTTTTTAGAGCATGATGCTTGGGTGATTTCTTCTAGTGACTGTGAGTTTAGAATTATAATGTACACAGACCTTTGGTCGAACCTCCTTTAATATTTATAATTTTCTCACAAAGTTTACATTTTGCAGTTTCTTTATTCCACATTCATTTATTATCGTCATTTTTTTTTCGGATGTATAAAATACTTGTTATTATCGGCCATTCTTGAATTTAGGCTAACAGAAGAATTGTAATAGTACTAACTGCGTGAAGGAATATGTAATATATAACCTTAAATGGACAATAAACAAAAGTTAGATGACTTATTATGATTATAAAAATATACTTATATGCAGTCTGTTATCAACTAATATTACTATCAAAGTTAATGTAAAGAATAAGTGTTTTAAACACGTATTTTTTCACACAACAATCACGACGCACACAGTATCCAATTCAAAACAGAAATGTACGTATCCGCTTCCGCTAGGCCGCTTCGTGCTTCGTGAAGGTCTGGATCATGAACCTGCTGAATGTACTAATATTTAGTTGCTTAGGTAAATCCCCGACTCATTCGACGGTAATATACTGCCCGTTTATAGGATACAGCATGCAGTCTGTATAATACGTTAACATTATACACTATACACATTTATTTCACGCCCCCCACAGCGCAATAAATTAAGGAGTTAGCGTTTGTATATTCGGGATAATTTTTTCGGGATCCCGGGATATTTTCGGGATGCCGAATTACATACTTTGTTCGGGATCCCGGGATTTCGGGATCTTGGAATCCCGGGATGGATTCCCTAATGCTAATGAATACTGTTTTTATTTAGAGTATCCTGTCCACTCAGGGCACATTACACATAGTTATACAATAATAGGTACTACAGGAATAACAAATATTGAGAAATAAGATCCACAGGCACTGACGCACCAATACTACACTCAACCATACACACATACGACAATCATTCATACAAAAATATTAGAGGCTTAATACTAAATATAAAATGGTCTCTGGCTCGGAGCTACAGTTTGGGGGGGGGGGGCACTTGGAACTCGCGGCACGCGTTATATTAGTCCACGAAACCGCACTGACTCTCGATTCACAGGTGGGGGGGGGGGGGAGGCTTCGTTGTCCGTGGGGCCCGCACGGGTTACTGGGGGCGGCGATGGCGAGAGTGACGTCGACGTCCTGGTATGCGGCGGGGTTCTCGCACCAGGGGCAACGGCGAGCGAAGGCGCAGGCGGGCGTTCCTCCGTGGATCCCGTCCTTCGATGGCGCGGGCGAGGGCGTCTCGGGGGCGGCGGGGGTTGCGCTGCACTTCGCGCAGCGGATAGCGATGGTCGGCCTCCAACCTGAGTTCCTCCCACAAGATCTCGAACTCGGCCTACTCCGTCGGGCTGAGGAAGAAGGCGACTCCCAGAAGCTGGGGGCTGCAGGTGATACGGACCTGGGCTACGCGAAGCGGCGAGCGAGCTTCCGGGGTTGCGGCCTCGTAGGCGGCGCGTCTTGTGGGGGTGTCTCCTGGCTGCGGCGTCCTAGGGCTGCTGGGGAACGGCGTCTCGGTGGGGGCGGCGGCTTGGGCACTTGGGGAACGGTGGGGTAGCCGAGCTTCGTGGAGGAGGGGGTCCTGTGGGGAACACGGCGGCGATGGGCCGAATAGTCGTTCCAGCAACTCTTGACGACTGTAATCAAACAAATAAGTGTGGGGGTTGGAGGCTAGCTCGTACCTGGGAGGGCGGCGATACCTTAGGCGGCGGTCTGGCTAACGTAACGTCCGGAATGATCGTCCAGGGCTTACTTTTGCTGCATCCTGGCTGCGCGTGTTCCGTGGCGTGGAGAAGGCGATGCCGCGGGGGCGGCGAGGAGCGCTACGGTCGGGTGCGGCAGAACCTGGAGCACAGCGATGCACAGGCCTGGGGTTGGACGGCGACGTAGGCGGCTCTTCGGGCTCTAGCTGACGTGGGTGCTGGATGCTCCTCCAGGCGTAGACAAAGAGGATAGTAGGCGTGGGCGGCGGCAACCCGGACACCTTTTAGTGACTGCGATCAGAGATCTAACAATCACCAGGAGTCGCAAGGTCGACTTCTGTGATCAGGGATCGAACAGAAGGTTTGGTGGTTTGTGTACTTCCTAGTGACCGGAAGGCCTAAGCTAGTGAAGTAGGTGGTCTGAGAGCAGGGCTCGATCAGATAACATTTTCGGTCGGGGCAGCTCTTTTTATAGGGATCCGTACTCCCACTGTTTCTTTCGGATGTCGGTTTATTTACAGTGGGATGAATTATGTTGCTTCTGGGGTGGTTTGTTACTTTATTTATTAATTCCGGGTTTTGTGCATGTATTGTTGCTTGTGGAATTTTTTAATGCCATTTTTCAGACAGCTGGTCTTACAGCGCGTCTATTGATACCCCATTTGCCTATATTAGAAGGACTTTATAGCGACTTTTAATTAATCGCGATAGTGTTTTCGATTAATCCGCGTATGCTGAATGCGGGTGTTTTTACCTTTAGTTAGCGCTGCGCTTTAAGTGACCTTTTGTCCGGCTGTCTAAAGGTATTATTCCTTTGTAATCCGCTTAGCGGTCGTTGGCCGGCAGGCTTCTTTGTGTCGGGGCGGAATTTTCCCTTTGAGCGCTGCGATCTTTCCAAATTATTTATTTAAATGTCGCGTGCTGGTTTCTGTCTTGATCTTACGATTTTATAAACAATTCCCTTTAGTTCCTTTGCTTCTCGGAGTTAGTGTTTTTTTCTTGTGATCCTCGCGTTCGTGGATTGGAAATTGTAAAATTGTTTCTAGCCTTTTGTGTACGCAAATCGGCCGGTGGCCGGCTTGTTTTAATTTTATTTTTGTTTCGCCCGCGTTGTATATTTCTTTAACGCTAACCTAACGTGTCCCAGTGTTGGTTAATTAATGCCAGTGAGTGCTGGAAAGCCGATTGTCTTTTTCTTAATTCGCTGCGTTATTTAACTGTTGTTCATTCTGCGTTATTTTCTGGGGTTTTTCCGTAGTTGCTTAGGCGAGCTAGGGTCGAGGAATTTTTATTAGGGGCTTTTGTCGGCGGCTTCGTTTATGGCGTTGTTTTGACCACTTCGGGAGCTGTCAGCGTTTATGCTGAAATCGAGGAGCGTTCGCGATTTCTTTTGTTTAAAAATCAAGCGGCGTTGGGACGCTATATTGACGCTAATCTTTCTAGGATGGCGGCTTATCTCCGCCTTCGAGGAGGTTTAGCGTAGGTGAATCATATCAAGCTGGTACTATATTTCATATATCTCAGGAAAGTTTTGACATAGAAAGGTAATCTTGTGCTCAAATTGTTGCAAATTTAATGTACTTTAAATGTGATCGTAATATATTTTTACATACACCACTTAGTTTACGAGATATTTAACATAATTCATAGGCATTTTTCGCATTTTTTGTAAATCTTTGTACTTTGAAAAATTATCTCTCGAGAACTACCAAACTTATATAGCTCGTCTTGTACTCAAATTGTAGACAATTTACTCTACTTTCAAAAAGGTAAGAAGGATTTTTTCGACAAACCTTTAGTTTTTGAAATATTCGGCAGAAACGAAAACAAGTGTTTAAATTTTACAGTTTTTGTGAGGTGGCGCTGCGCGCGGTGGTGCGCCGAGGTCGAAAACTTGGATTTTAACTCACTGTGGTAACCCAAATGACATATAAATAATTCAGAACCACCCGACCTTTTGCAAGGAATTTTGATATATTTACTGGACTATATATAGATTTTTTTCTTAACGTATGTATGCCTTTTTGCAAAGATTGCCTAGTGATTTGTTTAACTAACGGCCTATCGCGAAATTGCTCGAATCAATATTTAAAAATGTATACGACAAGATTATTCCTGAGCAGCAAGGTTTTTTTCCTGGAAGATCTGTTGAGTCTAACTAAATTCATTACGCTGATAAAATATCTCAATCGCTCGACGGTTGAACCTAGGTGGACGCTGCGTATACAGACTTCAGGAAGACCTTTGATAATATTGACCACAATATTTTTATTCGTAAACTTGTTCACTTGGCAATAACCGAAGAACTCTTGAGATGGGTAATTTCATATTTATCTATGCGTTCACAAATAGTCAATATTAACGGATATGTGTCCTCAAGGGTCTTCCTGACTTTCGCAGAGAAACCACCTCTAATATATATGTTAATGACATAAATGAGTACTTTCGTGTCTGCAACTTCTTGATGTAGGGGAGATCGGGGTAAGATGACGATACTAAGGAAAAGTGAAAAATTTGAGTGTAAGGAAATTTATTTAGAACGTAATATTACATATGTAAATAGAATACTCTATTGGCTACTAAATAATATATATTTTCATAAAAAAATTAAAAAGAATCTTTTGCAATTTCGTCATCTTACCCCAACCAGTAGGTAAGATGACGAACATATAGGGGTAAGATGACTAGTAACATAAATCGCACACAAACTGATCACATTCTGCATAACGGCTACAGTTTTCATGCCACCATGTCGAACAAGCCGAACATTGAATCCAGTCTTCAGTAGGAGGTTCTTGATAAGTTTCATGACATCCTGGACAAGTGTGAATCGTTTGATTAGTTGCACGTGTCTGAACTGTTTGGTGCGTCGCAAGATTTTTTCGTTGTTTTTTTTCCAACCTTAATTTCTTTTTTCTTCTTTCTCTTCAACCATACGTTGTTTTTCTTCTAATTCATTTTTGACGGGGGTACTGGTGATGATGGATGATGACATTTTTTTGCGTTTAGTTGTTTGAGTAGATCGTCCACTTGTTGGTAATGGTCTGATATCAAACAAAGTGACGTTGTTGTCTGATGGATTTGAACAACTAGAACCTGGTTGTGGATCCGTGCCAAAGATATTCCGTTTTACAGCTTTTTGGTTTCTCGTCGCAATGTTCGCCAAAGCTTCATCGTCTGAGGAAGATTCAGGTTCATTGGCTACAGTTTCATCATTTTCTGCTGTTTCGTCGTTCGTGAGTTGATGTCTTTGTTCGGTTTCGTAAACTCGCTCGCTTGTAGTAGCAGGAGCATAATCACACTCCTCAAAAATTAAGGGATTGTATGGCTCTATTCTACAGGCTTTGAATCCTTTAACCGCATTATTGACAGTTGCCGCTTTACAGTAAGCTTCACCAAAAAGAGGCCCTAAATTCTTGTCTGTAATTGCACATGCGGGATGATTTACTAAGTGAGAGTCACACATCTGATTATAGTAAGTTTTTAGGGGCGCGAAAAACGAAACATCTAGCGGCTGAAGTCTATGTGTTTAATGGGGTGGAAGCCTACCATCACTATACCGTTGGCTCTGCAAAAGTTTATACCATCTAGTGTGAGAACTGTGATTATCCACTAGTAACAACACCGGAGATTCTATTGAAGGTCTGGTATGCTGCGAAAAGTGTTGAAGATATTTCAAAAAACTGTCTGTCGTCATCCACCCTGAAGATTGCGCTATACCATAAGAACCAGGAGGACATCCATGCAGCAGCTCCGGTTTCATTCTATGACGAGCGAAAATGAAACAAGGAGGGACATACGATCCTACAGCATTCATTGCACATACAATCGTCGTGTTTCTTCCTCTTTCTGCTGATACAATTTTAGCCACCCTTCGGTTTCCAGTGGGTGATAATACTTCTGGCAACTTTGTAGGAACAGTAGAAAGACCAGATTCATCAGCATTATATATGCGATCTGCAGTGAAGTTGTATTTTAAACGAACATCTTTCAGAATTTTGAAAAAATTTTCAACAGCCACTTTATTGAAGCTCATTAACCGACCAATCGACGTTGCTTCCGGAGATCTAAGACTAAGATGGTTTGCTGCTCTAAAAGATTCTAACCAATCAGTCCCGGCCATCTTAGTTTTTTTATTGAACCTGTGTTGAATTTTGTTTTGCTCAGCATATTCATAAGCGAGTCTTCTGACCTCAACTGCAGTAAGGCCAAGACCACGATTGTTAAATTCTGTCAAATAATTCACGAACTCGGTAGTTTGCTCAGGGTTGGTGGGAAGATATCTTCCTGCGTGTATAGGTAACCTTACATTTTGGTTAGTTTTTTAATATATCGTCTAAGAGTCGGCTCCGGAATTTGGTATGTTATCGCTGCGGAATTACAGGTAAGTTCACCTTCTTGAACAGCATGAATTGCTGCCATTAACGCCATTTCAGACCACTGTCTACGTTCAGTCTTACGCTGATATTTTCTTGGTATTCTGCAGAGTAAAACAAAAAGATTATAACAAATGCCAAATTTTAGGTAAGGGGTAAGATGACGAGTTCGTCATTATACCCCCGTCAACTTGCCCCGACCTTCACAAAAAATGTTTTGTTGAGGTTAGGTATCAACACGAGCGACAGTAAATTAAAATCACATGACGAATACTCGTCGTTACTACATGAATTCATACAGTTTGATAAACATATTAATTTACCTGAAAATCGTACGACACTCATTAATGACCAATAGAAAAATTAGTTCACGAGCCGTAACCCAGACAACAACAAAATTTCTTGGAAATTTTTTGTAGGTAGACATTGCTTCTTTTTAGGGTTTGTGTCGTTACGATTTTCTTACCGAATCTGCATTCGAGCATTAATTCATATCCGGAAATTATTTATCGTGCATTCCAACAACGTCCTAATTTGCCCTCGCGTCCCGCTCGGGCAAATTAATACGACGTTGTTGGAACGCACTCAAAAAATTTCCGGAAAGAATTAATGCTCTTGTGAGATTATATGTGATAATAATCCAGGAAACACTAAAAACGTTCACTATAAAATTATACCGCAATATCGAAAAACAAACTTTATCGTTATGTGACTTAGCTGCATCTTAAAATACTACTTTACCGACACATTTTAATCCTAGATACAATTCCCTAGATGGCGCTATTGTTCAGTTTTGTTCATAGATAATATAAAGTATATATATATATATAAAATAATATAAACTCCTTTATATTATCTATGGTTTTGTCCAATTCTTTTAGTACTTCAATGAAACTCTTTCGTCATCTTACCCCGTTAGTCGTCTTACCCCGAGCTCCCCTACGCCAGCGACGCACAGACTTATAGGGAACAGGGGCCACTCGGGAAAATTATAAGCTAAGGACGGGCCACTACAAACAATACTGATTAACACAAAATTTTTTTTTAAATAGTATGAATTACAATGATAAAAATAAAAGAACATTCAACAATGTTTGTTGTAATTATGTAATCGCAATTTAATCTCATCATTACAATGTAATATTTCATGTTTTATTATTTTGTTGCACGACATTGCATTGAACTAACAAGTTTTTTTATATTTGGCTCCACATTACTTGTCGCCACACGTAAAATTGCTTCCAAATTTTCATTTGCCAGACGGTTTCGATTTTTTGTTTTGTTAAGTTTCATCACTGAAAACGTTTGTTCACAAATATACGTTGATCCAAAAAAGCTTGCGCATTTCAACGCATTTATTCGCAACTCTTTATAAGCTTTTTTATCAACGCAACGGTAGAAGTTGAGTAAATTACCTTCATTAAACTTGTTTCGTAAATTATCATCATTTTGCATGTCTATCAATTCCAGCTGCATTGATTCCGGCTCATTTTCAGGTGAAATGTTGAAAGGATTGCTGAAAATGTCCAATAGAGGTTTAACTTTTTTGAAGTCTTCAAAACGATCTTGAAAAGCTTGTATCAAAATATAAATTTTTTCAACATAAGCGAAATTGACGTCAGTTTTATTGAATTTCTCCATTTGTTTTTTGTAGTTCAGAAAATGGCCGTAATTGGCTGAATTGAATTGTGTCCTGAAAAGACTCAATTTGCATTGAAAAGGACAAAACATGAGAGTATAACTGCGAAATCAATAGATCTTTGCCTTGGAGTCGCGTATTTAAGACATTCAAGTGATTTGTGATGTCTACAAGAAACGCTAAGTCACACAGCCAATCAGGATTGTCTAGTTCGGGGACGTCCTTTTTCTTTTCCGCCAGAAATATTTTGATTTCTTCAATCAAGTTAAGAAACCGCTCTAGTGTCATCCCATGACTTAGCCACCTTACTTCACTGTAAAACAGGAGATCACCGTATTCGCTCTCAATATCCTCGAGAAATTGTTTGAATTGTCGGTGATTGAGACCTCGTGATTTTATAAAGTTTACAGTAGGCACTACAACTTTCATCACATTTTCAAATCCCAATAATTTGAACAGAGGGCCTCTTGATGTATAATGCAATGAAACCGCATAAATTCCTTGGTATCTATGTTTTTAGTTTGTAAATACTCTTCTAACAAGGTTGCTACCCCAGACATACTTCCAACCATTGAAGGTGCTCCGTCAGTCGTAATTCCAGATATTTTCGTTAAATCCAAATCGATTATAGAACATTTTCCCAGAAGAGCTTTGAACATGTCACTCGCCGTGGTTTGACCTGTCAAAGAACTTATACCAATCAGTTCTTCACTCACTTCAAAATTTTGCGTTACAGCTCGTAAAAATATTAAGAGTTGAGCAGTGGAACTTATATCTGTAGATTCGTTGAGTGCTATAGAAAAATACTCAAAACTTTTCGATTTCGTAGCTAATTGCTCTTCTATATTAGCTGCTAATGTGGTAATTCTTCTTTGAACGGTCATCCGATTCAACTGAATTTTCCCAAACTTCTTTGCATATTCCGGACACATTTTTTTGCGGCGATATCTAAACACTGCTTAACAAACTCACCATCTTTAAAAGGCCGACAAGTTTTCGCTATTATTCGAGATATTTCAACGCTGTTTCAGCATCTTGAATTGGTTTTGTAAACATAGCTTGCTGGCCTATTAGTTCCCGTTGTAAAGTGGAAATTTTTTGCGTTCGATTTTCGCCAGTTACTTTGGTAAAAGTAGGATGCTGGGTTTCATAGTGCCTTTTTACATTATATTCCTTCGGAACAGAAACACTACTCTTGCATATTAAACAGACAATTTTGTTATGCGATGAAATAAAAAAGTTTTTTTCGGCCCAAATACCTTGAAACTGTCGATTTTCATCTTCAACCTTACGACTACGTTTGTTACTGGGGCCTGGTTTATCCATATCAAAGTTGATATTATATTGTTACGTAGATAGATGCTAAGTTCCAACGACGAAATATTTATTCGTCACAGATTACAGTTCAATCAGTATAACGTTCGCGTGTCCGTAGTTAAAACTTAACTGCCCCGGTAGCGGGCGATGCGTCGTATTTAGACGAGTTACCAAACATCGAGAACCTTGCGTGTTTCGCGGATCTTCGAGTAATCTCGTTGATTCGACAGATTTCTAGTCTGGTAACAATATGCTTGGACCGGCGAGTAGAATACCTGTCTTACGTCGTAAACCTGAATAAGAAAGTAGTAGGTACTTAAAGATACTTTTGTAGTTTTTCGAACAATTTTTAAAAATCGTTGGCGGGCCGCATAAATATCGACAGTGGGCCGCATGCGGCCCGCGGGCCGCGCTATGTGCATCACTGATGTACGCTGATGACTTGAAGTTGTTCTACGAAGTTATGTCTGCTGCTGATTGTCAAATGTTACAAGCAGATTTAACACGTCTTTATAATTAATGTATTCTTAACGGTCTTGTACTAAACTTCGATAAGTGTTTTAGTATATCGTTTACACGAAATATGTCTAAAATTACGTTATCAGTATTCCTTCGGTAGTAATCTCATCAAATCAGTGTCCAAAATAAAGCATCTCGGCGTAGTCTTCGATTCTAAATTGATATTCGATCAACTATATTACCAGCAAGCTGTTCATAAGTGATTGCAATAACCGATAAAATGCACAGACATTTTAACAATAACATGACCGCATTCTTAAACACACTGCAGAGAATAACCGCTAAAAACCTGTTGCATAAGGTCGTTTTCAAGCAGCAAATATAAATGTCGGAGGTTATCAATCCACCTAGACGTTTCTCGCGAGTAGAAAAACCTACATCCGCTTGTCTAGAAATACAGTTGTTGCTTTTGTATATTGATTTTGCCCTTAACTTATGTAGGTATGCTCTTTTACAGAGATTGCCTGGCGATTTGTTTATAACATAGAAAAGTGGATATATTTCTATTTTCCATATGCAACTTTGTACGAGTGAAATATACATTTTGCAGGAGCTATAATATTTAAGTTGAAGTTTTTGAGGTATCAAAAATTGAAATAATTTTTTATTTTGGCAAACAAAGATTTTCGGTAAACTGTTAAATTAATTTCAAATAGCCTGAGGATGTAAAAGCATCTAAGTATGTAAAAATACCAGCGGAGTGAGTTTTAGAGGAAACACATTTAACAGTTTTACTCTTACAGGTTTGTATTTCGATCTGTGCAAATAAATAATCTCTGCCAATAATTTTTTATTGCAGAATTACGGATGATTAAAGTTAATGTTGGAAGCAAAATCCATTAACACATTTATATTAAAAAATGGTACTCAAAAAGCTTCATAAACCTACACGATCGAAAAAAATCCGAGTATTAACACATATTGATAAACAAATAAAGTTAATATGAAAGTAATAAGCTAATTTCTTCAAAAATAAAATTTAATGGTGTTTAAAATCAGACAGAAAATGAAGAAATTAGTTATTTGCAAAAATCTAGTAGGCCGTGTACTTTTTATAGAAAACTACAGCAATATTAAATTAAGCCCGATTTACATAATTATATAGTGCAAGGCACATGCCATGCACGGTCATGGCACGTGCTCGGCAACAGCAAGGATTTCTTCAAGCATTCACACTGCAGTGGCTTTGCGACGGATTTCAGTCATTCTTTACAAGCTTTTGGAATATGTTGTGAACCTCAACGTTAATAAAAGTTGCTATATTACACCATGAAGATGAAGAAGAACAAGCAAAGCGATGTTGAAAAAGGAAACGACGTTTTTGGGTACATGACATGCTAAAAAAGCGTAATGAAGAAAGAGAATTTGCGACATTGCACACCGAGCTCATAGAAGATGAAACTACATTTTTAAAATATTATAGAATGACACTCGAGGAGTTTCAGAATTTGTGGGGACAAATTGGGAAAGTTTTACAAAGACAGAATACTACTTTCCGTTAGTCCATTCCACCTATTCAAAAGCTTGCAGTGTGCTTAAGGTAAAATTAAGTATATTGTTTTATAATGTTTATATTTATATATTTTTCTATTGAACACTATATCGTACGAGGGTTGCGCTGAAAAATGTTAGTTATTAAAAGACCGTTGCATTTTATAATAAAAAATCTTTAATATTTTTCAAAATATTCTCCATTCAGACTAATACACTTGTGCATTCTTCCAAACCACTTTTGAAAACATTCGGAAAATTCATTTTTTGAAAGGTCCTCAAAAATTCTTTGAAATTCTGCAACTGCTGCATCTGCGCTAGAAAATCTTTTACCTTGCATCTTTTTTTTAACAGTTGGAAACAAAAACAATGTCGCACGGCGCCATATCTGGGCTATACGGAGGATGAGTTACCAATTGAACTCCCAAATCTTTCAAAAAATCCAATGTTCTAGCAGCAGTGTGGGAGGAGGCGTTGTCATGATGGACTAAGATGTTACGCGAACCGGAACTTTGGCGACCTGTCTGTAATTTTCCAAACATCTGTGGTAAAACCACTTCGCAGTACCATTCAGAATTAACAGTTCTGCGATCTTCAAGTGGAATAACAGCAACAGGACCACTTCGGCAGAAAAAAACAGCAATAATTTTCTTATTGACGCTTCTGCCACGAATTACTTTTGTGGGCAGGTCTTCATCTTCGAATACCCAAACAATAGACTGCTGTTTAGTTTCAAGGTCGTAACTGTATGCCCAAGATTCGTCATCTGTTACAATGTATGTTACTTGCTTGGAAACTCCCCCGTCTCCAGAGTCGACTCGATCCTGTTTTTGACTTTCTGAGAGCAAATGCGGTATCTAACGCCTTGCTAGCTTTCTTACCCCAATATGTTTATGCAAAATGGTATTCACCACCGAGGATACAATCTTCACTTCCTCCTGAATCTCCCTATAACTAATATTTCGATTGGAGGACTGAATCAAGCTTGCCACACGATCATCATTTTCTGAACAGGCAGCTCTCGCAGGTCTTGCTTCGTCTTCTAGCAGCTCTCGCCCTCGTAGAAATTCGCGGAACCAATGACTAACATCGGATAATGAAGGGACAGCATCGCCAAATGCTGCTATCAAATTTTCATGGCTTTGCTGGTATCCTAACTTTCTTTTATAGTCATAGAAAATCATAGCTCTAAAGGCTGTTCGCGGAATGCTCATTTTAACTGAATTAAAAATGCACAACTACTTAACTTACAAAATTAACTACGTTTCACAAGGAAATCGGAACGTTAGACAATTGTAGGTAACGAATGTCAACTAATGCGACATTCAATTGTTGCAATTGTTTCTAGCCAATTGAGCTTCCATGGCCTGCTACTAGCTATTAACAGAGCATCCCTCGTATAAGAAATATTAATGTAGTTAGAACATCGAAACTGATTATTTTCCTATACATACAGGGTGTTTCATTAATAATTGGAAATATTTTAACTGTAGAATCCTGGGCTCAAAATATTAATATTTAACCCAAATCAGTTAGATAAAATGTGGCTCCTTACTCAGATATAGGGTGTTTTATTTAAAAATTTAAAAATGATTTTTCCCCATTACTTTAAAACTATTTGACGTATCCTTATCATATTTGGCAGGAAGTGTAGACACTGTAAACCATGCTAAATTATGTTAAATAAACGTTTCTGGCTAGTACCAGAGGCGTACGACAGGGGCAAGTGAGTGGTTGACCCTTCCCAAATTCTACGCCACTGGCGGAATTGCCATTTTAGTACAATTTTTTGATTCTCCAATACTTTCTATGTAAATAACATACTCTTCCTTCGTCACGATAACGTCATAATTTTTCGAGATATTTAAAGGTAAACATAAAGCTGAACAGTTATTTTGATTTTAATGTGTATTAATTATCTCGGTATTTTTTGTCGTAAGATTGCATTTATTACACAAATGAAACTAATCCGTATTAACAAAAAAACAAATGTTATTTATTGAAATTTATTGAAAGGAATACATAGATACATACATTGTTTTTATGTTGAATGCATCTATGTATTAGTGTCAAGAAATTTCAATAAATAACATTATGCTTTTTGTTAATACGGATTAAAGTTTCATTTGCGTAATAAATGCAATCTTATGACAAAAAATACCGACATAATTAATACACATTAAAATCAAAATAACTGTTCAGCTTTATGTTTAACTTTAAATATCTCGAAAAATAATGACGTTATCGTGACGAAGGAAGAGTATGTTATTTACATAGAAAGTATTGGAGAATCAAAAAATTGTACTAAAATGGCAATTCCGCCAGTGGCGTAGAATTTGGGAAGGGTCAACCACTCACTTGCCCCTGTCGTACGCCTCTGGTACTAGCCAGAAACGTTTATTTAATATAATTTAGCATGGTTTACAGTGTCTACACTTCCTGCCAAATATGATACGGATACGTCAAATAGTTTTAAAGTAATGGGGAAAAATCATTTTTAAATTTTTAAATAAAACACCCTATATCTGAGTAAGGAGCCACATTTTATCTAAGTGATTTGGGTTAAATATTAATATTTTGAGCCCTGGATTCTACAGTTAAAATATTTCCAATTATTAATGAAACACCCTGTATATTGTCAGGGTCCCGGGTGGCGTAAAGCCAGAACACACCATTTTACAGCGCTCTAATGCGTTCAGTCGTGGTGTGTTTTGGCTTCAATTTTGAAGACCATTTTGTAGGACAATTCACACCTCGTTGTAGCGCTGCAATGCGTTTTACCTGATTGAAGAAAATGTGAATGCAGTAAAAATACCTCCAATAGTTTAGTGATATAAAGTGCATCTTTAAATAATATCTTTTGTGGTTTCTTAGTTTCTTTTAATTTTTTAAATCCCGTTTGTCGCCAAATTCTTGAAAAAAATTTATGTCCATTTTAGGTTTTAGATATACTCATGTATGGGTTATTTTTACCTTTCTCTTCACAACCCTCTTATCCTTCACAAACTCAACTATAGAAATTCAAATGTTTAATAATGAATTATTTTATTGAAACTTTGGAGATAGGATTTTTTCCATAAATGTATTTATTTTATTTGTAGAAAAACTAATAATGATAAACTGACCAAGAAGTAGTCTTGTGTGTGGCCAAGTCATAAGCAAATTAATTAGAAAATCCCAAATTAACTAACCAGAAAATTAAATATCTATTTATTATATGTATTATAGAAAAAATAAGGTACTTTTACAGTACTCGTACTAATAAGAAGTCGCATCCACCTACTATAGCAATCCATAGGCTTACTTTTTATCGATTGTTTAATTTTAAGTTTAAATGTGCTAAAGTTGCCCAGCATTTAATTTGGTTTCGAATGTTATTAAATAATTTTGAGAATAAATAAGTAGACTTTGATTCTTTTTTGGCATAACACGCAAAAGTGTTTCCTTACTTCTGCTTTTATATCTGTGAGAAAATCTCGTAAATGAATATTGGTATCTATAAGAACAAATAGCTAATGAAAATACATATACTTGCCTCACAGGTAATACTCCAGACTCCAAAAATAACGTTATATATCTTTTTTAAATATAATTTTTAAAACTACTTTTTGCAGATTTTCAAAAGCTACAAATATCAACTCGCAGGATTACGGATTGTACCAAATCAAAATAAATATCTTTTATAGTTGCTATTTTGGTTATATTTTTGAGTAATTTGAATTTGTATAAAGTTTTTCTTAGACTTATTACTTGTTCTTCGATATGTTTATTCCATTTTTGATTTACGTATATGTAAACACCTATATACTGATGGGGCCACAATTATATATAACAGCAATGAGATAACATGAACAACAACATAAAATGCTTGAGTAAGAAAGAGATGACCATACAACAAAATTATTTTAGTAGGCACAATTAGTTGACATATGTCATAATTAAAGTAAGCGTCAAGCCTACTCGTATATGTGCTACTCATCGACATATATAGAACTGGACCGCTAATGGACGACTGCGCAACTCTTTGCGTTAGAAAGAGAAAGAGAACAGTTTAAGAACTATCTTTCCTTTTCCTGCCGGCCTCCTATTGGCCGACAGAAAATGACGTCACAGCACAGGGCCGTCGCGCCAATTTACTTCGCGTAAGCAGCCCCGAACGCACGTGTCAATATTTACAAACATTATTCTGTTTGTAAATAGTTATATTTTCATAAAAACAGTGGTCACTCTTATTGTACTATGGTTACACAGTGTTTTGTGTGTAAGAAGCAATGCAAAGCTGGGGAGGAAACTATTTATCATAGGTAAACAATATTTCTCTACTCAACCTCTGTTACCTAACCTCTATAGATAATTTTAAAGTTGATTTTTGCTAATTAAAATGTATTTCCAGCCTTCCGGCAAAACCAGATATGAGAACAAAATGGTTAAGTGTGCTTGGAGTAACAAATAACTCATCACAGTTTAAGGTTTGCTCCAATCACTTCAAGTCCAAAGACTATACTCGTGCTGTCGTCTCCGGAAATCTTCGACTACTCAGAGATGCTGTGCCATCATGCAATTTGAACAGCAATAGTAAATTTGCTGGCAATGAATCCAGCAAAATTGATGAAAGACTTGTAAGTAAATGAACACATGCACTGAGAAAAAAAGTATCGATTAAAATTTTGATTAAACTGAACTGCAGATAATTAAAAGAAAATGTAGTTCACTAAGCTACATATTTTTAACTACGCATGTACCTAGTTGGCGATACTGTGATTTTTTTTCTCAGTGTGCAATTTCGTGTAATTTTTGGTCGAATGAAGTACGTGTCTTAATACAGAACAATTTACAGGCTCCTGAAGATGTAGAAAACTTTGAAAGCTTGCAACCCCATGTAGAAAATCAAAGCTTGCATCCCCTCATGGATTCTTCAATGAAAAGGTTTGTTTTTCAAGCTTAAATGTAATAATAAGTGTAACAGAAATATACTAATCAGCAACGTTTTTGATTTTTCCCAGGAAATGTCCATTCCCAGTTAACGATGCAAGGGATGAATGTGGTGACAACTTTACTCAGTATAAACGAGTAAAAGATGTTCAGTGGCAGAGTGTCATGAATGATTCAACAAAGTCAACTATATGTTGGGAAGTTGCAATGGACACCATCACAGAACAAGCTGAGGAAATCAAGAAGTTACGTGGTAGAATTAAATCCTTGGAGTCCAAGATGAGAAATATCGAAGGCCTGGTGGAAAATTTAACTAAAAAAGATCTAATCGCCAAATCTGCTGCGAATAGCATAAAAGTACGTATAAAATATTCACAAACAAGTACATGCTCTCAAAGGAAAATGTCAACAATTACATTTCTAATTTTTCTTCCAGGCGTCAATGACTCCTTTGGCAACCATACTGCTACAAAGAATGCTGGATGGCAACAAAAGGTTCCAAGAATGTCCAAAAGAGGTTCAACAATTTTCTAGTACGTTACATTTTTTGTCCCCGAAAGCGTACGAATTCGTAAGGTCCAGCTTTATCGAGTGTCTACCCAATGTCAGTACCATTCGTGGTTGGTTTCAAAAAATCGATGGCTCTCCTGGAATTTCGGCTCTGGCAATAAATACCCTTAAGAAAAAGGCGCAGGAAGAAGAGAAAAAAGGCAAAAAAGTATTTTGCGGACTTCAGATGGATGACATGGCAATCAAGCAGGGACTGCACGTAGAAGGAGGAAAAGTTTTTGGGTATGTTGACATGGGCGAGATAGAGGCATCAGAGGACAGCACGGGACAACTCGAAGAAGCTAAAAATGCTGCGGTCGTCATGTGTACTTGCGTCAATGGAAACTGGAAGATACCAGTGGCATATTATTTAATTGCTGGTTTAAATGGCCAACAACGAGCAGATATTGTTACTAAAGTTTTGGATGCTCTGAAGGATACAGGCATTGAAATTGTATCCTTCACGTTTGATGGCGCTGCGAGTAATTTTGCCATGGCAAGGGCCCTCGGAGCGAACATGTCATTATTAGCTCATGTAAATAATTTCTTTTTTAATCCAGAAACGGAGAAACCTATTTTTATCGTGCCGGATGCTTGTCATATGATAAAACTGGTTCGTAACTGTCTAGGGACATGCAAATCTCTGTTTACAGAAGATAATCGCGAGATTAATTGGCATTACTTTGTTCGCTTAGTCGAGTACCAAGAATTAGTTGGTTTGCATGCTGCCAATCGGTTGCGACGAAGACATTTGAATTGGGAGAATGAGAAAATGAAAGTGGCACTTGCCGTTCAATTATTGAGCAAAAGTGTTGCAGATTCTTTTCAATTTCTTCGCGAAAGAATGGGTTTAAAAGAATTTTGCAACTCTGAAGCAACTGAAGAATTTTGTAAAAATTTTAATGAAATTTTTGATATTTTGAATTCTCGAAATAAATTTTGGAAAAACCCCCATAACAAAAGAAAATATTGATCACATAAAACAAAGAGTGATATTTTTGCAAAACTACATTCGCTCTATTAAAATAGATGTTAATACCCCAGTCATTTTTTCGAGATTAAAAACTGGTTTCTTCGGGTTTTTTATTGCACTCCAAAGTGTCGTTGACATATTCCATAATTATTTTGATCCTAGAGCGGGACTGGAATATCTTTTAACTTACAAATTGTCGCAAGATCATTTAGAACTGTTTTTTTCTTCGGTTAGAAGCAGAGGGGGTAATAACAACAATCCTACTGCTGCAAAATTATTATCATCAATGAAACGCTTGCTCGTTCATGCCCAAGTTGGTGGGTCTAAATATGCCAATTGCCTCGCACAAGACGAAACTCCATTTTTACATGCAAATTCAGATAAAGTTGACAAAACAGACGTTTCTGTACTATCAGAAAAAAAGACAACAGACAAACTAGACGAAGACACTCTATTTGCTGGGGCTTTTAAAAATATAGACGAGCGTTACATTGATGATGTACTCGGGTATATTGCTGGGTTCATAGTGAAAACTTTAATGCAAAAGTTATCTTGTGGCATTTGCATTGATTTAATACAGTCAACTGAAGGTTTTTCTCAGTTACAAGACATTAACAATCGAGGTGGTTTATCTACTGCTTCCAAAGATGTTATAACTTTATGCAAACTGGCAGAAATGAATTTTAAAACGTTTTATCACGAATTTCAATTAAAATATAAAGGTTCAACAGTAGATGCTCTTGTAGCAAGGACACTTCGGAATGTGTCAACGACACTATTGGCTAATGAAAACCATGCACTGGTACAATCAGTTTTAAATGACCACCGGTTTATGTTAATGAAAATGATTAGTAAACAATATTTTATATCGCGAATTCGTCATTATTGCGTTTGCCAAAGAGAAAGTACAACAAGAATTAGGCATAAATTAACAAAAACCATACTTTTTTGTCACCAGTAAACGCAAATTGTATATACTGTAATAAATGTGATATATTTGTAATGAGTGTATATATTTGTAGTATTTGTAATAAAAGCAATATTTTAAACTATTCTATGTATAAATGTTATTCTTTTACACTCTGTTTTAAGAAATCTTTATTAATGTAGTAAATACATTCAGCAGAAATAATATACAATACAACAAATATTAAATTCTAGAACAAAAAATAAATGCTTATAAAACAACATTGAATTAAATAAAATATACGTATTATTTATACACATAAAGAATAAATAACAACCTACTTCGCAGCCATTTTCTTCCGATGTTCTTGGGTAATGGAGGTATTCGGCTTATGCTTCTCCTTGACAAATTTGAAGATGTGGGCATCGTCAGAGCAGTTTGAAGTTATTCTCCAAAGTAGGTTGAAAATCGGTAACAGAAAGAAATGCATATAAATAATCCTGAATAGTTTTGATAAATAATAATCTCACGTTGATTATTACGTACTAACAACTGTGACATGACTGATATCATCTTCAAAATATAAATGCGGGCAACACACTTACATATAATTTTGCCCGTACCAAGAGTAATTGACATTGTCCTTAGAAAACTGCCCTCGCAACAGTTTTCATTGCAACCAGCACTCAACCCTTGGCGAGTGCAAAATTATCGTTAAGTACCTTATCTCGCCCTTGTTATATTACTAACGAAAATTACTACTGTTGCTTATTTCATTATTTTATAAAGGAAACAAATTAGCTGATACGTCAAAACATGTACATACATTTGAAGATGTCAAAGGCTGATCATAACATGAACATAAAACTGTATTAGCTTCTACCACATTTGCAGGAATACCTAACGATTACTTTTAATGCTTCGGAAGTTAAAAAACGTGGTACAGTACACTGACCTGTAGTACCAATTTGTTGCAACCAGGAACGCAGGTACACTTCTTTTTCGTGCTGACCATTAGCACCGTGCAAAGGACATTTATCACTGAAAAAATTTAACTATTTTAGTTAATGGGTAGTACATGAGGCAATAGGTATTACAAAATTAACTATGGATGATTATTTCGGTATGTCGCTGTAAACAAACTAAAAATATGAATTCACGAACTGAATCAACGTAATAGACATTAGAATTAACAAGTATTTAAACAAAATATAGGCAATACTTACTGTAATAGCAAAACGATGCACCTAACCTCAACAAGCGGCGTTGGGAAACGCAAGGTTCTGTGACGTCAAAATCGATAAATCGATATTCTTGTCTGCGACTGCGTGTATTAGAGATCGTAAATTTCCTTGCCGCGAGCCGATGGGGTGCCTGCCAAACTTTTCTTGTTGCTCCTTCTTATAAGGTCTCACTTTCACGCCTGTGCTACTGAGCGCCAACAAGGACAGAGCGTTCTCAAGTCATATGCGTTCTCTTTCTATCCCGTTTGGCTCGCGCAGCTCTGACTAGCGGTCCATTTCTATATGTCGATGGTGCTACTATGTTTATCTCTTTCCTACTCAAGCAATATGTGTTATCTTCTTATTCATGTTATCTCATTGCTGTTATATATAATTGTGGTCCCATCGGTACTTATTTACAATGTTTTATATTATTACTTATGTAATTTAAGGTATGAATAAAAATAATGGGTTGAATAGGTAATTGTTTGTAGGAAAAATATGTAAATTTAGTTTAGAGCAAATTTGGTAATAAGAAATACCTATTTAATTTATGGATTATCACAGCCATTTAATTTTCCACCTTTAGTATAAGTTCGACAGTTATCTGCTTCAAATATAATGGCTATATCATCTGCAAATGAGGTGATTTGAGCTTCGATATTTAATTACAGCGAGACATTTTAGAGAAACAAAATTGAGCCCAGAACTGTACCTTGAAGTACTCCTAGTTTAACATGCAATTCGGGGATTTTTTGATACTGTGTACTTTGGTACTGTGGAAAATCGTGTCAAAAGCCTTTGTAGATCAAAGTCCACAGTTAATGTATTTTTAGTGGTCTCTAACTTATTGTATAAATTATCTATAAGTTTCTAAGTTGCTTCATTAGTTCCCACATTATTACGAAAACGGAAATCGATAATGATTAAAACATTAAAAGATAATATTTCAAATGTGTTGAAGAAATTCATCATCCTAACTTTTACTAAATCTTTCAATTATTTTGCTTATACTTTTAATGAAATAAGTTTATAATTAATTCATATTCTTATTTGGGTATTTCGACACTCTGCAAATTAAAAATATTAAATAACGAAAATATTAATAACGAACGTTTCGAGGGAAAATCTGTCCTCGTCTATAATTATTTACACTTGTTTTGTCTCCTGATTTATGTATTAGTATTGTTACGTTTTGCGTTCTTGAATGAAAATGAACTATACGCGGTTGTAAGAATAGACTGTACTTTAGTTAGCCATAAGAAATTTGTATCGTAAATATTTTTAGGTAGAATTTCGTAGGCAAAATGGTCGTATTAAAGTTACAACAGGCGAGTATTTAGCCGGTCTTTAGAAACGTGCCTTTCTCTGGGAAGATGGAAATATTCCAAGCCCACGGAATGATTATGGGCAAATTTATGAAACTTTACCTCGTAAGCCGAAAAATTAGGCAGAACTATGTGCCGCATATTTGTTTTAGTCGAGTTGTAAAACTTTATTAGCGATAATTTGCGAGGTGTCGACCGCTTGACTAATTTTAGCGTGTGAAACCCTCAAATTGGTCGAATTCATAGAGCTATTATGTGACAGAAGTCAAAAATTTAGAACTGCTCTGATAAGCTTATTTGGAAATTTGAGAACGCCTACCGAGTTTTCTTGGTCAAACTGGACTTAGAATTTAGTTAGTTAATAAGTAACGGTGTTAAACTTAAGTTGTTCTGTAAACGGCAGAAAATAAATGCAAGTATTTGAACTTAAGTGTCTTATATATCTCGCAACAGTAGCTTTAGTCTTCGTGTACAAGTATATTTTGACTAAAAGGATTGCCAGTTACCCCGACTTTAGACACATTTGCGACAGTATAATTATACTACTTTTGAATACAGTCGGGTAATTTTCATTCGTCAAACATAAATTAGTGATATGAGTAATGGGTTTTAAAATAATAAAGATAAGGTTTCTATACAATCATTGGTTATACCATCAATTTCAGCTGAATAACGATTTTTTTTAAATTTTAATGTGTTTGATTGAAAGTGTCACGAAATTTATTAGCACAAACGTTACTAACGTTAATTTGTTTTGCCATGTCAATGCCCACATTCTGGAAAAAGTTATTTATATAATTAGCTTTAATAACATTATCGCTAATTACATTACTCTCTTCAACAAGGAAATCAATTTCGGATATCCTAGTTTCCAAATTAGCTATTTCATTCACTATTTTCCATGTTTCCTTAATGTTGCCGTGTTTATATTCAAATTAAACCAAAGTATAGCTAGAACGTTTTATTAATAGCTGTGACGTTTAGTATAAGGATTAAAAATAAATTTTCAAATTTTCTATAGAAATTTAAGAAACTACTAAACTATAAACAATAATAATGAAAATATGCGTACATACATTATTAAAAAGATAGCACAATAATAAGTCAGTGACTTGTTCCATGGGTTTTGCATTGGGACAATTGAGCATCGCATTTTCTGAGAAACTTCTTTTTCTTTTACGATTTCTTGATTGTCCTAATTTCATTATTGGAAGGTCTACCTGCTTGTATGCGTTGCCGACCATCAGTTAAACCTGGTCTTGGCTTTCTGAGAACAGAAGTTGGCTGCACTCCTATTTTTCTCGAAAGCTTTGATTTAGCTTTTGCAAAACAGGTGTCGTAATATTCTCTAAATATTTCTTAAAATTATAACAATGTCAGTCATAGTAGCTGATTTGAGAGCTACTAGGCTGCTATTATATCAATTATATTTGAAACATTTTTTGAAAGGTTGGCAACAGCTACCTCGTGGTCTCCATCGTTTTTCTTGTTCTCCTCATTAGAATCTTGTATTAGGTCGTGCACATCCACCAACTGAAAAGACCTTTTTTACATATATTTCGGTGCTTACAGTGTAAGATTTCTTAGGTGTTCGTGTATCATCCATGTTCTTATAAAAATTCGCTGGCGCACTTCGGCCTAAAGCAATTCTTGCAAAATCAACTTTATAATCAGTGGTACGACGAGGTGCAGTTTTAACGTAACTTTTGAACTTTTCTTGTAGTGCACATGTTTACAAAATCGCCCACTTTGCCCAAAGGAGCAATCGCACATTTCAATGTCAGTAAACACGCTATACAACATTTTACTGTCTAGTTTTGGGGTTACATGATAGCATGATTCGTCTATGTGAGATACAAACATATCTTTTTCCCTTACGTACAAATTCCATGTATACTAGTTCCTGTTCACTACAGCGGGAACTTCAAGTAAACGGCGCTTGTGATAATTTTCAAAAGTGTCAGTTATAAACTCAAATACTCAATTAAAGCACATGCATTATTAAAAACACGACAACGTTGCAAAACTATAACTTTGAACATCCTTATTGATGCCTCTGCATAGTTGTTAGTATTATTTCCATGGGTTATTATTTTCGTACGGTAACATAAACACCATTGTTTACGTCGGCTCCATATATTTACTAGATGGTGTTTTAAATTTCTATATTGCGCTTTCTCTAAATATTTTATCAAACTTAAATAGTTATTTAGGCAAAGTGTTAGAAGTGCAACTTTTTTTCCACACGCGTGAAAAATAAGCACGCCAACACGAGTTGTCTATAAGATGGGAAACGTCTTTATTTATTGAAATCTGTAATTTGTTCATATCAAAATAAAACTAAAAATGAATAAATAATTTTCTACTAAAATCTCTCATTCCTAAATTAAAAGCAGTGTCACTTTTTTTCAATGAATGAAAAAAAGTCGACACACCCTGAAATTAATTTAAAAGCGCCTACTTATTTAAATGGAATTTGATAAAATAGCTCTTCGCAATCTTCTACAGTTTCCGCGTAAATTAATTCTTGAAATTTAAGAATTATTGTGTTTCTACTATTTTTGTGAATATTATGATTGGAATCCCACAACCATCGCCAAAATACTTGACACATGTGAAAAGTGCAACGCAGAAGAACAGGTGATGGAAACACTGACCTAAGTGCACTTCTTTCAACTTGGCTATCATCTGTTAAAAATACTCGTGGAAAATCTTCATCTGATAGTCTATTTTTAAGAAATATATCTTTAATAGAAGCAAATTCAAGTGTATAATTTCCTTCCTTTCCACAGTGGACTGACAAAAATGTAACGTAATGGTCAGCAGTTATTCCATCAGCAGAAGTTGCAATAGATATAGGAGATAAGAGTGGGTGGGTGTTGTGTCGTCCTGCAGCACGGTGTGGTTTGTCGAGTTATAATGGGTTATTAATATCCAGCAAAACACACCACGATGTAGCACTGCCTTTTAAAACAGTGAGCTGTAAAATGGTGTGTTCTGGCTTTACGCTCCCGGGTGGTGTAGTTTGAATAAGCGTCCACGTTCGATCAGTAGAGTTAAGCAACGCTCTTTCTGGTCAAAACTTGGATGGGAGTTGCAAGGTTGCTTCTCTCGGCGCCTCGTGGTACGGCTGCCTCGGAAATAGTTCGTCCCGGATGTCATAATAACATCATGACAGTTGTTAGTGGGGTTGGAAGTTCCCATAAATGTACAGCGACGCCTATAATTGGCATAACGGCTGTTGGCTGAGTACGGAATAAATAAAAAATAAATTGTGTCAAAAAGTGTTTATACAGGGTGAGTCGGAAGGAATAGACCAAACTCCTGGAGTATATTATACACGTGAAAATAATGTAAAAATACTAAAATGTTATGCGATTTTCATTTGTTTTCAAGTTACAGCATTACAAAAAGCAACTTTTTTTGGAGAACTTAACTGAGCTAACAATCGACATTTTTGTTAATTTAAGACTTAATCATTTTCAAACAATCGAGAAATGCACTATTTATTACAAAAGCTAAAATAAAAATATTCCGTATGGGGACTTCTTTATGACGCTGTATCTTGAAAACAAATGAAAATCGGATAACAACATTTGAGTTTTTTTACATTATTTTCACGTGTATAATACACTCCTGGAGTTTGGTCCATTCCTTCCGGCTCACCCTGTATATGGTGAAAATGAAACATTATGTAGGTATTTATTAAAATCAAATTTTACTTTCTCAAAAAATTTTGGACAATAAAAAATACAAATATATTTAAATTTCAAATACATATTAGTTTCTGATACTAGTTAAATGAGCCTATTGAAAAAAATATCTTTAACGAAAATACTGCTCTCAAAATTATTTGAATACTCCAATAAAAATGAATTTTATACGTAATAGTCTGTCTTTACTAAAGCGCTCTTTAAAAATAGTATCATGAAATCGGTTGTAAGTATGATTTTACAATTAATCAAAACTGTTTTGTGGAGAAAACGTTTACAAGTAAGAGGCTGCGGATGACGAATGATATGATTGAGACAAGGAAGTACTTGAAGACGGACGGGATGGTATGGGTGTTGCCAGTGCTTTAGTCGTAAAATATGAACTACCGGTACTCACCTAAATTTTTAAAATTTTCCACATGGATTCATAGGGATGAGGTGCCCTGTCCATTTTTCTTTTTCGGGAACGGGTGTTTTCGGCGGAACGTTTACCAGAAGTTATCCAAGTTTTCACATGGGGCATTGGGTCAAAATCATAAAGAGGAGGTCCAACAAGATTAAGGAACATTAATTCCGCAAATGTTCCACTAAAAGAGTACTGCGAATGGGAGTAACAATTTCGTTCATTGAACTAAACGACCGTTCGCACTCTGCAGTTGATATTGCATTGGTATTCACAGCTGTTAGAAGAGGTCGAAGATCCAATGGAGTTCTATCGTTGTTTCTGTCTTCTTTATACTCCCGAAAGGCTCTAATAACCTTCTTATTATCTTCAACCTTAAATTGTTCACACAAATTCCTTATACTCGCTTCCCCATACAAAGTATCCAAAGCTTCAGGCCAGCTGGAAGGATGCGGAACTCATAAGTCGTTTATGAGATCATTATAATTATTTTGATCCAAGTTCACATCATGTAGTCCCTTGTGCGATGATTGAGTTGTTAGTAATCTGAGCTGTAAGTTGACAGCAAGACTTCTGAAGAACTGTCCATCATTAATGGTTTGTATTTTGTTATTATTAATTAAAGGTATTGCCTTGAATTCAAAGTTTGCCGTACAATTTCTTGCTAATTTAGTGTAGTCGCCTTGATTTCGTTGCATTGACTCAAACACTCTTATTATTCTTCTAATAAGTTTGTCCTCCAGTAGCAGTGTCATTGCTCGTTTCTGAAGATCTAATGAAAGGTCACCTAGTTCAGTTAAAGCGTCAATTGCCATATTATTAGCAAACTCTACAGATGCTAAATATTTCTTTAATCCGGCATACTTGGATCTTTCCTTGGAATCCCTGCTACTGTCCTTTACGGCCTTCTCAAAATGAGAATATCAACTTGGAAAACTTTCCCAAACAGCTTTTACAGTTCGTGCACTAGATGAAACCCACCTTATTGTAAAAATTTTGCCGATATGTAAAATTCGCTGTTCCAGATTATTCGCACATTCATGAAGTTCTCTTTGATTCTTCGGCGACTAATTATAGAGACTGTACAATTTTTCTAAAAATATTTGAAAGTGATTTATATCGTGAACTTCTTTGAGCGAATCGTTTACAGCGAGTTCCAGCCTGTGGTTACTACAATGCCAGATTATAATAGATGGAAACAATTTTTTAAGTTCTATACCTACTCCACTTCTTTTACCTATCATTGTAGAAGCTCCATCGCTTGAAAAACATACGAGACATTCCTCTAAAAATTCCTTACTCAGACCATGCATTTGTAGTCTTTCAAGAAGGGCCACCGTAATAGCAAGTGCTGTTCAACTTTCTAATTCAATAAGGTCCAGAAACATGGTCTGGCACAAATTTTCATTTTCATTATTCACAGCAAATTTTAAACATATAACTAGTGTTTGTTTTTTACTTAAAGTTGTAGATTCGTCTATTAAAATGCAAATTTTTTGTTTAGTTGCAACTATGTGGTTCACGATTTTTGTTCGCATATTTTTGGCAATGTACGATACAATATTTGTTCATGAAAAATTTGTGTGAAGAATTTTGCCCATATTAAGGCCAGTAAGTGTTTGAAGATCTATATCAATTGGCATGTCAGTTAAGGTCTCTGGTGCTTTGCTATCTTGTATGCCGTTCGAAAAACGCGGGCCGTAGTTTCAACCTCAAGGTTTTGCATTTGAACGATCGTTTCTTCTAACTGATGTTTTTACCTGCTTCTAATAAATTTACTGCCAAATTATGAGTCTTGCTTAGTTTATGCTCGCGTATTTTTTCCCTTAAACTTCGTTGCTGAGATTTTTTATCGCTTCCGAAAAATTTAACTTTGGTCTCACAGTGGATTGACACAAAAGTGGAGACCACCACTTTACAAAAACAAATTATGCTCGAACAACATAACCTCCAAATGCAGCTGATGTGTGAGAAGCATGCACAAGGTTTGGAATTTGCTGAAGAAGAACACGACCTGAAAATGCAGCTGTTGCGGGAGCAGTTGCAAGAAAGAAAATAGTTATCGTTAGTTTTAAGGTCTGTATTATAATAGTTATAAATTATGTGTTATAACAGTTATAAATTATGTGTTATGTTTATTAGTTAATGAGTTGTGTATTGTTAGTTTTTATTATATTGGTTATAATTTATGTATTTATGTAATTAATATTGGTCGTTACTTTTTAAGCTTCAAATAAAATACCACACTCATTTAAACGTTTTATTACTATTACTACTAGTCACTAAATACTTGAACATTTTTCGATACACATATAGTTTATGTTTCTATTATATTCAACATATCCTTAAAAAGTAATTTAATTCAACATTTTACAATTTCTTTTACTTATTTATTATTATTATAGATTAAATTTAATACATGCAAATTTATAATAGATTGGCAAAATAATCAGTAATCAACGCATGCCTTATAGCATTATTGATATTATCGTTGTTTTGAACCCGTTGAACAACTTCTATGTTATTCATGTCTTCAATCAATGCTTCCGTTTCTTCGTCAAGCAGTGGTGGTGCAGGATCTGCATTTTCGCATGCTATATTGTGAAGTACAGCTGTTGCAACCACCACTGCTTCAGCTTTCTAAATTTCTAACCGAATTCCTAGTGCCAAAATGGGAAAACGGCGTTTCCAAACTCCGAAACACCGTTCAATTGGATTTCTAGTACGAATTTGCGATTCATTGAACAAATGCTCCTCTGGTGTCCTCGGATCTCCCAGTGGAGTGATCAGATATCGTTTGATACCATAACCACTGTCTCCAACCAGCAAACTGTCGCCCATTTCTCCATGTTCAAATGTGGCTCGAACTCGGCTCATATTAAATATGGTGCTGTCATGAGTAGAACCAGGCCAACGACAAACGATACTTTCGATATTTTCAACGACGCATCGCAAATGCACTGCACATTCATAGAAAAATAACCTTTACGGTTACGATACAATTCAGCATCATCTCCGCCTGGTGATTGTATTTTCACATGTGTACAGTCTACAGCACCTATACACCTGGGAAAACTGGCGATTCTATAAAATCCTAAACGAACACGACTAATTTCTTCTTCGGTTTCCGGTAAATGAATATATTGCGGTCTTAGCTGGGCAATAGCTCTGACAACTTTGTATACGATCCTGCTTGCTGTTGATTTGTGGATACCACAAAAATCACCAACAACAATCAACATCGAACCTGTTGCAAAATAACGTAATGTAAGAAGCAACATGTCCTCTGCGGATAGTGCGCTGTTTCTGTAAAACAAATATAATATTACCAATAGGTACATTTTACGGTAGAAAATAAATATTTTTGATTTACCTGTTAGTAGGTGGAGCAATATTAATCTGATCTAATATTTGCCGAACAGTATCTTTTGTTAAACGGAATCTGTCAAAACATTCCTCCTCAGTCCACCTATCGAAGTGATTTACTCTCTCACGAAATACCCTTGGATTTCTTCATCTACCACTCCCACTAATTCAAGCATATCTTCATCATCAGCCAAAATCCCAAGCAAGTCCTCCATTTCAGATAAATTAATTATTAAAATCTGTATTTGTTAAATATAAACAACGCTTTGCCGTTTATTACACGCCAACACGAAGATAAACAGTAAAAAAAACGCCAACGCCCCAATGCTAAACGATAACAAACGCCAGTACAACAATAAACGATTAAAAACTGCGAAGACACCAATAAACAATAACAAACGCCACCGAATATTTGAGGTTAGAAACGCCCATAAATCACTTGACCATGGGTTAAACCACCGATTTTGGTGGTTCAGTGAAAGGAGTAGTTAAACCACAGTTCAAGAGCTGACCTCTGGTTGTACAACACCCACTTAGACTTGATCTCTGGTTCAACACTGACTGTGGTTTAACTAATGATTGTACAACTGGGCCTAACAATACTAGAATCTTTGGGTTTAAGTTTAAGCCACTTTAATAAACTCATTGTTTTGCTTGCACGGTAGCACGTGTAACAATCACTTCACTTTCGCGCACCTTTCGCGTCAGCACTTAGGCTGCACGCTGCAGACTGTAATTGTCTAAAATGCGCCGATGCATTACGCAGCGCATGCAGCTAGCGTCTGCTGGTACACGTGTACTCGTCAGTCGTCAACCGCAAGAGCAGCAGGAAGGGGCAAAATTACGCAAAATGCAATAAAATATTTGCGTCGTAAATCAATTACCGAATATTTCCTCCAAATGGTTGATTGCACTTTTAAAAAAGCAAATAACTTCCGGTACCTTCTTAACATTTTTTAAAAACTACCGGTACCTACTGAGTACCGGTAAGTACCGGCTCGACTAAACCCCTGGGTGTTACTGAAGGTGATATATATGGCTGTGATGTAGGACACGTTAGGGACTGTTGTAACTGGGGATTGTTTCTATATGTCGCATATACATATATTATTTGGCATATTTTTGGTGGTATTATATGTTGGCTAATCTTGAGGATGCTGCTGCTGGCCGTTATATTTAGTCTCAATGTCTGAGACAATCGTAAATATTGTATTCTTAGCTAAGTGTCCGTCAGCAGCTGTAAATTTTTTTTACTGTAGCTTTAATGCTGCCTGAAAAATGGTCGATCCCATCTTTAGTTTCACATTTCTTTTTTTTTCTCTAGAAGGTACTGCATTAGAGTACTACTAGCCGTAATAGTTTGGGCTGACGATTTGGCTTTGGCTTTAATTTGGGCAGTTGACCTTTTTCTTTTTGTGGTTTCTTCCTTTATGTTACGATTGGGATGTTGTGATACATCGGAATGTTATGACATATCGACATGTGACACATCGAAATGTTGTGACCCATTGAGATGCTATGAGACATCGAGATCTTCAGTTTTTAGAGGTTCAGACTCATTGCTTTCATCATCTGTTCCAACGCTGGTAGTTTCAGTTGTAACTGACGTCAATCGCTGCTTATCTTTTATGTATGGATCAAGAAATTCTAAATGTCTCCATACTTCCATCTTGCCTTAGGGTCTTGCCCTGTCTTGGGTTTCTTAGGATTTTTAAATTTTCTGTATTGACCTCAGATTGACTCCCACCGATGCTTGCATTCTTGAGCGCCTGAAATGTATTTGCTTTACCATCACCTTTATATATGTATATAATATATAATCAAAGTGATTTTTGCAAATCAAACATTGGTTGTAAAGACGTTCAGTTAGTATTAGCCTCACCGCATTTTTCACCACTTATTTTTTTACTTCACTCTAAACGACGAAGGAAGTATTGTAATCGCGAAAAAATCACATTCCGAGATTACTTCAGATCCTCACGTTTCAGGATCAATAGATGACGAAAAACAGGCTTTCTTAATTCCGTCTGTTGGCGGTATAATTTAAAAAATATTTGATATAATTTGCATTAACAAGTGTTTCCTTCTATTGTTTCAGTATTATGTGAAACGTGAAGATATTTGTATCCTTAGTTTCCCTTGATTTTTAAAATTATTTAGTGTCACAACGTCCATCGGCGAAATAGGTTATGAGTAAAGCCTCTTTTTAATTTAAATTAAAAAGTGTTGAAAAAGTTGGTCTGTGCTGATATGTACCATTGCCTAAGGAGTATGTATTGCAATTATTTTATTTTTAGGTTTTTTGCAACCGGAGATTCTTATCAGACAATTGCATTTAGTTACCGCCTAGGGCAGGGGTGGCCAAACTTTTGACCTGTGAGGTCTACTTGTGTTCGAAAATATTTCTTGCGGTCGACTGCAAGGTAGAGTTTAGAAGAGAGAAATAAAACATTTTTGTGATAAATTTGTAAGTATTTATTAATTAAATATTACATATAGAATTCACATATTTCATTGCATTTTACGCTTTTGGGTGGATGTTTGGCACTGCATATTCTCCACAAGTTTATCATATTGGGGAGTGTACGAAGTAACTGCGATGCGCAAACAGGAAGTTAAATGAGCGTCTGTTAAGCGGGAACGATTTTTGGTTTTTATTGCATTTATAGTTGAAAATGTTGATTCGCAAAGATAGGTAGCACAAAAAAACGAAGTCAAATATAAAGCTACCTTTCTTAGCCATGGAAACTTTTCTTTGCAAATCACTTTCCAAAAATCTGTACTACCAGATGCTCTAGTTTTCAAAAATATGTCGCTTCTCATTTTAATTATTTCTTCTTCGACCACAACAAATTCAGTATCGGTTAAGTTGCCGATTTTGACGGTCAAGCTGTCAATGTCAATATTTTCATTAAAAGGGAATACCATGAAACTTAGCACTTCTTCGAGAGCGGCAAAATCCGCAAACCTTCTTTCGAACTCCAGGTGCAAATTCTCCAGCTGTTCAGCGTGATTTGAATTGTACGTACAGCTGCGGAAATAAAAAGCGGGACACAAAATTTTTGCCGAAATTAAATTGTCTGAATAAATTCATTTTCGATGCTATCCCAAGCTTCTTGTACTGCATTAACCTGTTCGTCTTTGTTCATTGACACATAATAGAAAGCATTTCATAAAAAATCAGGAAGGCAACATTACAACGTTCAAATAGTAAAAAATGACCCTACAGAACTTGTCCCGGTTTATGTTTCCGCAACTGTACATTCTTCTTCCATGTTTTTATAATTTTTTAGTTCGCCTTGTTTTAACTGAGATGCATGCACTTGAATTTGACTTTTAAAAGTTTTAATCAAAGATGTCATGTCAATGACGGTTCTGTTAGAGTCCCTGTATATAATAAGAAATTATATACAGGGACTCTAGGTTCTGTCTTTCCCTTGAAGATTTTGGTTCAACTCATTGAGTTTTTCTGTTTTGTCACACAGGAAGACCAGCTTCATAAGCCATTTTCATCTTCAAGCTCAGGTACATTTTCTCCTTTTGATTGAATGAATGTCTTGATTTCTGGCAGTAATTGGCGAAATATTTTCAAAAAGGCACCACGGCTAAGCCACCTAACATCTGTATGTAGCAAAAGGTCTGAGTATTCGGCTTCTGTTTCTTCAAGAAGAGCGCGAATTGACGCCTTTGCAAACTTCTGGCTTGAATAGAACTAACTATTTTAAAAGCAATTTTCATAATAACATCTGATTCCATAATTTTAGACCACAAAATTTGCTGGTGTATGATGCAGTGATCGAGGGGTGAACCGCTGGGAAAAATCGTGTACACCATATTTCATATTTCAAGTATTTCACGAATATTTCAGGTATTTCACGAGGATTTCAAGTATTTCAGGTATTTCACTAATATTTCAGATATTTCACTAATATTTCAGATATTTCACTAATATTTCAAGTACTTTACTACTACTTCACGTATTTCACAAGTATTTCAGGTATTTCAATAGTACTTCGGGTATTCCATCAACATTTCAGGTATTTCACGACTATTTCAACAAAACTAATTTTAAGGATTGTTAAGTAATGTAAGTGTAGGTAACCTACCTTGTCTAATCAATTAAAACAAATTGGTTTTTTATTACACAATATTTAATGTGAATAACAACTGTAGTGCAAGAAATAACATTTAGTAAAACAATATTATGTTAATATATTTTTTTTCATTTCTTTATACTTTTTGATTATGGTACTTCTGTCGTGGTCCGAAATTTTAAATGGGCCATTGCCTATTAATTCAATCGGTCCAGCTATAATGAAATCTTTCTCTACATCCTGAAAATCTGTGGATTTAGGCCAAAAAAATGTCTGAAACTCCTGCTTCAAAAACTTTATTTGAAGGGTACCATGAAGTAAAATCTCAGTAATCACGTAGTGATGTTATTTTCTCCACACTTTTGAAATTCAAGCGATCTTCGGGGTTTATATCGGAATGTGACAAAAGATGTTTATCTTTTGACACATAATTTATCAAAGTCTTCAAATGGGTGGAAGTCGCTATGTAATTTCCCATGAGGAGTTGTACATTGGGTTTGGTCAAACGATTTCTTAATTTGGTGCCCTCGTGTACCGTATCTTGAATACATACCGGGCGGCAATTTATCTTTTAGTGAAACCAATTCCTACCCCTCCATGATTCGTTATCATTTGGTACTGAACGAGTAGTCGAAACGCGCATGGCTTTCATCAAGCGGGTGTCCCCATCTGAGAAGAATCCCAAAATTTCCAGGCCTTCATTTTCTGCCATATCTTTTATTATGGTCCACCTATTAAGAACGTTTTCGTATGTGAATCTATTGTCGGTGCCGAAAACCGACAGGCAAAAGGACGGCGACTTGTCGGATAGTGGTTGCGCCATAACCACATAAGCATAATTACATTTTCGACCCTGGTTGAAATATTCTTCGATACTACTGGCTGATTTGGCAATAAACGCTCGAGTATCTGGCAGTCCATTTTTAGTTGGCAACACAAAACCAACGACTTTGTTCGATTTTGAACAGTATTCAATCCGGCCAGTTATTCTGGTTGCGTCCTCGCTTACCCAAACTTTTAATGGTATAAGTTTTGTTCGATCAAAAACTTCTTGAGTTGCGCAAACCTAAACACGCCCTCCGAAATACATATTTCTTCATTCCTTTTGTTCAAATGACGGGAAATTGTCGAAATCGATGGAATAACTCCTTTCATATTTGCTGATAACGTTTCGTAAAGCAGTCTTCCGCCTATCAGAAATATGTACGTTGCAAATTGCTTCAGGGAATAGTCAAATCCGTATTTGTTTGTGGGACGATTTTGGTTTCCAAAGGCTGATGAGTTACACATTGCCAGAAAATTCTTAACGTTGTCAGCTGGTAGGATCTGATTAGAAGATGGCATGAAGCTGTTCACATTTTGCGAGAGAATTTGTCGCAGATTTTGATTTTCATTTAAAATTCTAGTTACTTCGTCGACATAAGAAAAATAGGTAGTGATCAGTGTTTGATTTTGTATGTTTTCCCTCTTCCTGCGAGTTCTTTCCGACCTGGAATACTTTTTATGCGACCATTTTGTTGGCTGAGTAATTTCCGTATTGAGCGAGGTGCGGAGGAGAAAAAGTTCGGGAGAAGTGGTTAATAATGTGGCAGAATCATTCACTCCCGTTGTTTCTGAATCATTGTGCCCTGGAAAAAATTTGTTTTCTTAAGAGTTTTCTGCTCGGTTTTCTGTCGTTACCTGGTTATTTGCGTTAGTGGAATATTGTCGTCGGAATCTGATGATGTCAAATGTACTACTGACTGATGGGTCATTGAGGACTTTGAGGACGGACCTGGTGATGGTGTAGATTCTTTTCGGGGCTGTTCCGCGCTCGCTTCCTGGGGGTCACCTATAACTTCCGGGGGATCACCTATAACTTCGTCGTCGATAACTTCCGACAGAGGTTCATTTATGGTTCTTAGATTTTGGTGCTCGCTAGGAGGCAAATTTGATTTTGTATAGACTTCGTTGATGAAGGTTTATTTCGATTTTGTTTGTTTGGCAGATCTGTGTTGGTCATATGGATTTTGAAATGTTTATAAAAGTTACTCATAATCCATCGCCCATTAGTAGTTGTGGTTGATGCAAATTTGATCACTGGGCACTTTGTTCCGCACAAAATACAGTTTATATGGCAAACAATATCTTGATCGTTCAAAGATCGGTTGAAAGATGTTGAACTTTTTGAACTTGTTCCCGCACATAGTTTTTTACCATCTTGGTCACCTAATCATCGAAATTTAAGTCAAAGTATTATACTGACTGTAAAAGTAAACACTATAAGTACCTTTAGATTTTCTTCGTGTAAATTTTTAGACGTCGGTTCCTTTGCATCCTCGCTCACCGTCTCTTTATCATTGGAGGAAGCTTTTGCTTTTCCCCTAGTTTCACGTGGTAGGTTACTTAGAAAATGTTCAGTTTTTGCTATAGAAGCAATACGAGACTTGCAGGCGTCTCTAATACTAAAGATCGTTCTTTTAATCCCAGCCAAAAACTGTAATTTTTCCGGAGTGTTTTGAAAAAGTCCGTAATACTTGGCTTTGTCTTCAGGATTTGAAGCAATAATTTGTAGCAAGTCACCTCTAGCAAACTCTTGCATATGTAGAAGATCATCTTCTGTTAAATCAGCGAAGATGATAACATTGTCAAAGCCATCAATTGCCAAGATGTTCTGTATGTATGCAGGTAATTTAGCAAGTTTTGTTTCATTACCAAATTCTTTCAAAAAAGGTAACGGATCGTCGACGGTATCATTGTCAGGAATATCGTTCAAGGAACCTTCTGAATTCATCTCGGAATTCATGGTTCTAGAAATGTTTACATTGGGAAACCTTCAAAATAATCAAAATAAATTCTTACCTGCTGTTTTGGAACTAAAACACCACATAAAACGCACTAGACCGCACTAGACCCTCGACTAAACCCGAATTAAACCAGAGACGAAAGCTAGATGAAAATTCGTAAATCACCCCATACCTCACATGATTCAGCTCGGGTCGGTTCGGGTTGCAGTGCCATTGAAGTGAGAATTCCAGGAAATTATATCGCCGTTATTTTATGGGATTTGGGCTACTTATTCACATTAAACAAAATAAATTATCGCTAGCGTATTGTATTACCGAGTGTATTATGTCAATAAGGCATAATATGTCGAAGAAATATGCACACATATTCTGTAACATGGATTAATTAATTAATTTAAAGCATTCAAAAATAGGAAGCGAGTACTAAGAAGTAGATATTTCGGAAGATACATCAAAATGACATAATTGTTAGCGCGATCCAGCTATGTTGACTTTTGGGCAGGATGTTTTCAAATAACTATGAGAACACGCATTTAATTAGTGTTTTCGAGTACATAATTGATAAACAGTTTACCAATAATTCTTGTATTTCAGCAATATTTCAGCTATTTCATAAGTATTTCGCCCATTTCACCGATATTTCAGGTATTTCATAAGGATTTCAAGTATTTCACGAGTACTTCAAGTATTTCACAAGTACTTCAAGTATTTCAAGGTATTTCATAGGTACTTCAAGTATTTCATAGGTACTTCAAGCCACATGTGCACCATATTTCACAGCGGTCAACCCCTCGGCAGTGATAGTTGGTGAAACTTGGAATGTTGTCATCATTTTTGCACAATGAAATAAAACCAACTCTTTGTCCCAGCGTAGCGGGTGCTCCATCTGTCGTGATAGCAACTAGTTTGTGTATCGGAAATTCAGTTTGTTCTACAAAACTCTTAAAAGATCTGTATATATCTTCACCTCTGGTATGCCCCTTCAATGGAATCATTGTTAATAATTCTGCTTTTGTTGTCATTTCTTCAAAAACTAGACGCAAGAAAACGCATAATTCAGCAATGTCGGTTACGTCGGTGGATTCATCAAACTGTAGTGTCAAGAAACAACATTTCTGCAAGTCTTCATTAAGTAATTGTTCCAAATTTTCACTTAAGGCTTCACTGCGTCGCATTACTGTGTTTCGTGAAAGTCAAATGTCATTTATTGCTGAAATAATTTCTTTTTTGTTTTTAAAGTCATTAAAAAGTGCTTCTCCAGCTCTCTGCATGGCTTCCTTGATCATTTCTCCATCTTCGAAAGGTTTCTTTCGTTTTATTAATATTTCTGGGGATCAAATATAATGTACACCAAATTAAACCATACATCCCTAGCGCTGTCCACCAAACAATTTAATGAACAAGTTTGTGTTAGATTTTTATATATATACTAGCAGAACCGACAGACGTCCTGCCGGCTGCCTGCTATTAGCAGGTTCAGCAAACGTTTTTTCAATATTCAAATCTTCGATTTTTTTCATTTTCAATAATATTGGGGGGTCGTGGGGGGTGAAATTTTGGGATTATATGTTCTTATATGCGAGAAATCTTAAAAAAGATAAAAAAGAAATTTCGTAAAAAAATTAAAAACAATTCCTAGAAACCGATTGCAACGCCACCTACCGGGTCCAATTGTGAATCAAACACCCACAAAAAATTTCATAAAAATCGGTCCAGCCGTTTAGGAGGAGGTCAGTTACATACAGACGTACAGAAGAATTATATAATATTATTTCTATGTCCCCATTTATAAACAAGACCTAATAAAACATAATAGATTTGTCTTATAAGTGATATTTAGGTTAACAAGAATTATAAATCTGGGTAGTTTTGAAATTGAATGTGGTTTAAAATATAGTAAACATTGTGTATTTTTGCCAAACAAATAGTGTTTTTCAACTGCTAAATAATATAAGACACTGGCGAAAATTAAATATCTGGGTATCATGTTAGAATTAAATGCTGAACAAATTTGGTGAACATTTAGCATTTTTTGCCAACGAAAGTTATTTTTAGGAACAAATAATATAAGAGAGTAGCATGATGTCAATATTTGGTTGTCGCTTTAAGATTATGTATTTTCTTAATTTTGGTGAGCATTTAGTATTTTTGGGAAACGAAAGTATTTTTTGTACGAAAATACGGTAGACTGTTAAATACCACCCATATTTCTGTAACAGCAAATGACGCCAGTGTTGCAGCTTTTGATTTCGAGTCTGGTTTCGTAAAAAAAGATTGTTGTGCACTTAACCTGCTTTTTAATTCACGTACTTTTATCTTTCGGTTTTCACTGCCAAATGGAAAATCGGTGGCGTATTTGGAATGTGTAGTTTTAAAATGCCTTTCAACATTTGCTCTTTTCGGTAATGCTACACTTGAGTTGCAGATTAGGCACACACATTTGTCCTTGACCATAACGAAAAAAAAATCCTCTTCCCACTCACTGTGATAATGGTAAGTCTTACTTTTTTTTGCACTCGAACTAGATGGCTCACTCATTCTGATAAAATAGTTAAAAACACTAAAGGCGCGTTCTCACGATTCGATTTTTGTTGATCAACTTTGGTGGTTCAACTAAAATCGGTCAATTTTTAGTTCACACGTTTCAAGCTAAAGTTGAATAAAGCTAGTGATTAAAAATGGCGCCAAGTGAAATTGTGCGTGCATGTGTAAAAGTTATTACCAGTTTACTGGGCGAAGAATTAAGAAAAATTATCGTAAGTGGCGATAAACAACGTAAAAAACGTCGTGTATGGATTCGCAATTGGATTAAGAAGAGGAATCAATATGGAGTTTCAGAAACTCTCCTAAAGGAACTTGCAGTGGAGGATACAGAAGGATATAAAAATCACTTGAGAATGTCCGAAGAAAAATTTGAAGAACTATTATTGAAAATTATGCCCAAAATCCAAAAACAAGACACTGTTATGCGAAGAGCACTTCCTGCAGCTCTAAAACTGCAAATAGTTTTGCGTTATTTGGCAACAGGCGATTCTTTTGCAACGCTGGCCTTCATGTACAGAGTACCAAAAAATACAATATCAAATTTTATTAAAGAAGTCTGCGAACAAATATATGAGGTTCTACAAGAATTTATAAAAGTAAGTACAAAATATAGTGTTTATTTATTACACTTTACAAAATATGGTTAAACAAATAGGAAAAATAAGTAAGTACTTAAAGATTCGTAAATGCTTGAGAAATAATGTCATTAGATGTTTCGTCTAAAGAACGAGAATAGCTACATTGTTGTACAAACTCAGGTGATGTAGGTTCCGAATTTAACCATATTTCTTGATCACTGAACAGAGAGACTGATGATGTTGATGGTGATGGCGACGCTGTCTTATAAGTCTCTGTAGTATTTAACAGAACTTTTAAACGTTCTTTCTTGATCAATGTCTGTATGTTTTCTTGACATGAAAGTGCATTAAGAAGTGGAAGCTGTCTCAACTGAATGGCAATAAGTTTTGCAAATGCATCAAATTCATCTCCATCATCATTTCGACTTTGTTGGGATACTTTATCCAGTTTGTCTATTGCAGTGCTTATGGCGGAAATATTGTCATGTTTTAGTAACACTGCTTTGCGCTTTCGGCTGTGCGGAGTTTGAAATGGTGTTGAAAGTTTACTTTTTGGCGTACTGGCTGTGGATGTAGATGAAGCGGATGTAGATGGAGCTATTGGCAGAGCTGAATTTTCTTCAGGAAACTCGCTTTCAGTTGCCGAAACATATAATTCGTCGTGAGGTTCCATTTGCAGATTTTCTTCTTCTCCTTCATTTTGATTATCGAGTATAGCCTGAAACAAAAATGTTTTATACATGTATTTTTTATTTACAGATGCCACAAACAGAAGCAGAATGGAAAGAAATTCAAAATAATTTTTATATCCGATGGAACTTCCCAAATTGTTGCGGAGCCCTTGATGGCAAACATATTGTTATACGTAATGCACCTCACAGTGGATCAGAATATTTTAATTATAAAGGCACTTTTAGCATTATTTTATTTGCATCTGTTGATGCTAATTATTGCTTTCGTTATATTGACGTGGGCACAAATGGACGAACCAATGATGCAGCAGTGTTTTCAAATTCATCGCTAAATGCAGCACTACAAGCAAATATGTTAAATTTTCCAAAAAATGGAATTTTCGTCGCTGACGACGCTTTTCCGCTCAAAACATTTATTTTAAAGCCATATGGAAGAACTATGTGCCTATCTAGAAAGCAAAAAATATTTAATTATCGTCTATCTAGGGCACGTCGCATTGTCGAAAATGCATTCGGAATTTTGGTCTCAAGATTTAGAATATTTGAAAAACCGATACCTCTTGCGATTGATAAGGTGGATATATTAGTTAAAACAGCATGTGCATTACATAATTGGCTAAGAACGACTTCAAGTGAAAAATACACAACAATAGGTTCCTTGGACGTAGAGGATTTTAATGCAGGGACACTTATACCAGGTTCCTGGAGATCAGAAATTCATGGGGCAAATGGTATACAAGCATTACAAAATAACATTGGGAGTCGTAATTACACGCAAGAAGCTGCTAACAAACGTGACACATATGCAAATTTCTTTTTAAATCGTGGGGCTGTGCCGTGGCAAGAGTATATGATATATAACGATTAATATGTAATGTAGTATATGAATTACTAGGTATTTATCAGATAAGCATAATAAAATATAACTTACCCAATTTGATGAGCTGTTTCTTTGTGCTGATACGCCTCGCAGAAATTCATCAACTTTCTTAAACCAAAATAACTTTGGTTTATAGACATCGTCAGTGCCCGTTCCCGATTTTTTAGATCTCAAAACTATAGTTAGTTCCTTTTTGTACATGGTTCTTATCGTTTTTATTTTATTTCTAACATCCGTTGCAGTAATAATAGGGCCGTCTATTCCCATTTCCCGTGCAATAACACACAATGCGTTATCTCTGGCATTTTTATTTTTATAACTGTCCAGTCTGTGATTCCAAAGACAGTCATGGTTATGGTATAATTCTATAAATTTTATCATAGTGCCCTCTGACCACTTTAAGCTCATTTCGTTTCTCTACACTCCTACACTCTTTAATTAAAAATAATAAACTGACTGCAAGCAACAAGTTCGAATGATTCAACTCGACTGGTAAATGTTCACACGTTTCAAACGCGATTCGACTCGTCTGAAAATTACTGTGTGACTCATAACTTGAACGATAAAGTTTGAATGGTTCAATCTTTTGTGGAATCAACAAAAGTTGACCGATAAAAATTGAAACATATGTTCTCACAGCAATTTCCGTTCGATTTTTGTTGAACCACCAAAGTTGATCAACAAAAATCGAATCGTGAGAACGCGCCTTAAGTCACAAGGCGTAACGCAACAAATTAATTGTAAATACGTTCGCACTCAAGTCGAAACTAGTACTGACTATTACCTGACCGATCCTTCGTGAGCGAGGTCATAAAAAGAGAAAACAATGCGAAATGAAAAGAAAAGAGACAGCAATGTACGGGCGGTGAGTCGCGTTTACACGACTGACTCACACACACGCACTCAACAGTACTACCACGTTACGACCGATCGAAGTGTGTGAGTACCTATAGTCAGTGTTCTTAGCGCGAATAGGTACATATTATTATTTTTTAATATTTTTCTGTTCAGTTTATTTTGACTCCCGCGGGCTACCTAAATCGCCTTCGCGGTCGACCGGGAGACCGCGGTCGACCTCTTGGCCATCCCTGGCCTAGGGCATTCAACTGTACATGCCATTATTAAAGAAGTATGTAAGGCAATCATAAACAAATTATTGTCAGTTTATATTCCCACACTACGTAAACAAGACTGGAATAGATTTACGTTATTAGACCGGTAGCAACATTTTTATGGCCGCGCCAATACTTTACAGGTTGAGACCGTAGGGCGAGACCTGTATGTTTGGCAAGGCCATAAAAATGCTGCCGGTCGTGTATCGTATAAGATTTTTTAGGATACTGCATTGGTAACTATGTAAACGCTAGTTACCAATGCAGTGTCCTAAAAAAATATTTCAGAAAGGTTTTGGACTGCTTGGAACTTTCCTAATTGCTTAGGAGCCTTAGATGGCAAGCATATTGAAAATAGCACGCGCTAACAGTGGTTCCAATTATTTTAATTACAAAAAAAAACATTCTCTGTTGTTTTGCTAGCATTAGTCGACGCAGATTACAAAGGGCTCGTAGGCCATACCTCAAAAATATGGTCCTGGAGTGAGCTCACCGAAGTGATTATTTTTCCAAGCGTTGTGAAGCACATACACCCAGTGGGATGGTGGATTTTTACTACTGTCAGCTAATGTCTCTATACCATCTGCCATCAGTAATGACATGTGGTAGCGTATAGCATCAGCAGGACACATTCCTGAAGCAATATCAAATAACAGAATGTAAATGTCAATTGAATACCTAGCACAAACTTACGAACAGCTATAAAAACAAATAAATACATAACACTAGGTATATTATATCTATCATCTGAGAAGTACTGAAGAAAAGCATTTTTTGTTTCTGAAGTTCTTTTAAGCCAAGAGCAAGCCTCTGCATTTTTTAGCGCATGACTGTGAGTGAAGTTTATTTGTATTTTTGTGACCAGTCCATCCTTAATATATGGATCTCTGTGTTTTGTAAACTTGCTCTGTTTTTTCGTCCTAACAGACAGAGATGCTTTGAATTGCTTATCTTTTCTGCTACCACCAGCCTAAAAAAATATTTAAATTTAACATTTCAGAGTGTTACATAAATCGGCCATTTTTCAGTTTTGTAGCAATAAAATTAGAGGAAGATAAATTTGGGGAAAAATTATTTTATCATACAAATTGACTATACGTACTAGTGCTACGTTTTTGTTATTTAGAATTAGGTATATATCTACTGAACTGCTGTAACAACTCTGTGAGGATACAGCAGATGTAAAGGGAACAAGTAAAGTATTCAAATAAGATAATAATAGAAGCAATTTTAATAATGGCCACCTAACAAACCTAATTAACCTGATGTGTTAATTTACATGGTATCAATAATGTGAGTTGTCACTTACCTTTCGGCGAGAGCTATGCTGGCAAAGCAATTGTTTTAACACCACGTAATGACAGCGGCATTTGCTTTGGCATTTGCAAATTCTACTTGTTTTTACAATGTAATTGGTCTTCGTTAGACTAAAAAACTCATCCAACCACTTGTTAACGCTCTTTTCGTCACATAAATTTACGCGTAATGAACATTTGAAGTCTCCTTCGCCACTGTTGTGGACGTCCAATTTTTCGTATTTATATATACCAGATGGTAAATACGAATGTATTTCTTCGTGTGCCAAGGCGCCATCAATCGCTAAATCGTTAAAACTCATAATTATATTAGACGGTTAACAAACTTGACTGGCCGTACTGTATTAGATTTAAACAACTGAGCTGAAAGGTGACTAGATCACTGCGTCGGCGCTGTCATCACCGAGTCTCGTATTGGACGTTGCGTTTTGACTCCACCCGTAGTTGCAGATCTGCATGGCATATGTGAAATACGCTGCCCGGATATCTAGTTTGTAATGCTGTGGTGAACGCTGGAGTGGTAGTCCAATCAAATAAGGATTCTTGATCGGAATAATTCAAAGTGAGCTGAATTTTTGTGTACACCATTATTTAATGTTTACAAACAACCTCCGAAAAGTACCCTTGCTTCGACCTTGAGCGTCGCGAGTTATATGGTGCAGATGTGGGAAAAATTTGGTTTTTCGCTTATATCTTCTTTTCTATTGACTTTAGATATATGCCATTCTACAGAGAAATTGAAGGGCACACAATTGTAGGACCGATCGTTTTCGCTTAGTATAGCGTTGAAACTGTGAGTCCAATATGAAGTACCCTATTCAACACCACCTTTGAGGTTGAGTACGAGGCGCGTTTTTTAATATGTGGTATCCCCTTTCAGACCTAATCCACGGTATCAGTCGGTCAAAATATCCTCTCTATTCTTAAAGCAGTCAAAATAGAGTAATGTTAATCTTATTCATCCTCTTCTTCTTCTTCTCCTTCTATGTCGCGTTGTTACAGATAATTCGTAAAAAATGTCTCTTAATCGGTTTTCATTCTGTCCATCAACTTGGTTTTCTAAGATGTTTTCAATTGCATTGGCATTTAAATACGATTGTCCGTTGCAATGACCACAAATTGACAAGCATTTAATCCCCAACTTTCTACATCCACACAATGGCCCACAACCTTTGGTGCAATTACAGAAGATCAGGTTCAAAAGAAAATCCGGAGCGGGAGCTTGCATTGTTTTCTTTGGTTCCAATACAACGTTTCTCAATGTCCATCCCCACTCAATATGGTTTAATTCATTCCCCAGCTACTTTTGTATTTGAAAATAAACTCTGTAAAGGTGCTCTTTAGCTGCACTATCTGTTGGCGGTAATAAATTCAATTTGACCGGCTTACTTTTACGTATTAATTTCGTGAAACACATGTAGCGATGTTGATCAATAGACACTTCTTGAATTGGAGCACCATATAATGCCAGTAAAAATTTAATCCCATTGGAAGAAATCAATTCGTGTGAGGAATCTATTTGCCTGAAAACTTGAGCCGCAGCTTGCAAATCTTGGCGGTTTTCTAACAGCTTCAAAGCTGTCGTTTTATCTTTACTAAAAATAGCTGACGTTCTGTCGAACCCGGAGACAGCATGTAAAAATAAAAGATGATGTTTACTGGATTCATATTGATAACAACTTTGGAATGAGTAAATTCTTTGTGGAACTTTTCCTCTGCTTGGCTTCATAAATAAATTTTTCTATCAACTGGCGTACGAGCTATCAGGAGTAGGGGAGACCGGTATCAATTGTAACAAAATTTCGTTTTTAATTTTTTTTTCCAGCTACAATTACTAAACAACTTCTATTAAAAATATATACTGATGTTCCCTAATGTTTTAGCCTAAAAACTGCATAGTCACATTTTGGAAAATTAAGTGACCTTTTAACAACAAAAAAACAAAATTGTACCACAAACAACTGATACTATCGACACCGCACAGGTGTCAAATGTAACACTCGAAGTGTCAATTGTAACATCGGTTTATGAATGGTTATAGGGCACAGTTTATTATGGTTTAATGTTTTATAGTCGATGTTATAATTGTATTTTTTATTAGAAACTCTACTACAACGTAATAAATGAAAAATACACAAAAACAGCAATTCATATTATTAATAAAACACTAGAAAATTCTATTTTAATAATGAAAACAATTATGATTCTTTAACGATACTAACTAATTTATATATTTTTTTATTAGGGGTCCATTAAAACAAAATTAGTCTGACTCGCAATTGTTACACACAAATAACGGATCGTTATTAGCACAGGAACAGTGGGCCCATTCTTTGCATTGCCTACATTGAAGCCAGTCTTCCTTACTTTGTTTGTAAGAACTACAGCATACCAGACAGATAGTATTGTTCTCAGAAGACTCTTCCGAAGGACGAATCTTCTTCAACGATTTTGGGTTTCTTTTGCTGGCTTTTAATTTTTCTTAATTTTTTTATCTTCTCTAATTTTTCTCTTGGTAGCAGCCACCTTTCTCTTGTTGTATCGCTCTTCCAAAATTGTTTTCTCAGGCGTGTCTGTAAGCACTGCTGTTTTCCCCTTTAGTCGTCTTGTGGTTATTGGTTTCTTAAAATCAGCCTTTGGCAAAGGACGAATTTGTTCTGGAGTGCATATCTTTTTTGAAGGAGCTGGAGGTGGCACCACATTATTAGAAATAGCCGGAGGCGGGGGTGTTACATTGTCCCTGGAGGTGCTAGGTTGGGGTTCGTCGATGAAATTTTCTGTCGGATTCATATATCTATTAACTCCTACTAGCAGTCCAGTGAGACAAATGTCTCATTTAACGCGCCTTCAAAACCTCGATCGGTTAGGCAACCACCCAGACCTGGAAGGTGTCAAAGTGGTTGCCTAACCCGATCGACGTTTTAAGGCGCAGAGGGTCGCAGCTCCGTTTGGCTGCTGAAACATTTTTATTTAATACGCGTTCTATTTGAAAAACGGTCTTTTTTGTGATTTCTCGAAAACCGGAAGTGTCACGTGACTGAAATTCGGTTCCTGAGCTGACATGACCATTCCAAACATATAACTTTAATAACTTTTTTCTCTATCTCATACGGTTTGGCTGCTGAAACAGCGTCCCGGACGGATCAGCGTCCCAGACAGACAAGTCTATTAGATAAAGGATACTGCTGGCTACCCATGTTCACAACGAGTGGAAATCGTAGCAAACAAAGAGAGAGTTTGACTACACCGTGCGGTATTTTGCAGGAAATGCGCAGGCCCGAAAAATGTAGTTACACAAAACTTAACGCCCCGAATTCGTTCAATTTAAATTTTGCGCGCGTTTATTCAAATTTAAAATACTTGTTTGTGGGAAGTGTGCATTTTCTTCACCAGAATTATACACGATCCTATAATTATTATACAAAGCGTCAATAATTGTTAACGTGTACCAAAACTTAATAATTACTTTGTTACAGAATATTCCTGGAAGGCTCGTCTTCAGCTGGCGAAACCATTTTTACCTATTCATATTAACCTTGTATTAGTTTTAGGAAATGTATGAGGTTATATGTGTTCCGTTGCAAAATGCTAACGGGGCCATTCTGTACAGATGTTTCCATTAAAATACACGTTCTTGAGAGTGCGTTTTCTCCAAAAATCTTTTACAAAATTTCAAATTGCACTGCATAGCCTAGGTTGCTTTGAAAAATATCAGTAGAGATTACTCCAGCCAAACAGGTACAATAAATGTTGTACTATATTATAGAAATAAATCCTCTTTATTACATCAACTATAAGAAAAAATAGTTAAAGCAGCACTTGATCTAGTTTGTCAGATTAAGGATTAACATTTACACTATGACTGAAAAAGTTTTGAATTTGTAAAGCATATTGAAGGAAAAACGTAGTGTAAGAAAGTTGCGAAATACATTAAAGATGTTTAATGCTCACTTATCTTTCCCGTAAGTTGTCAACGTTGTTTAAACTGAAAAACGAAGTTTTTTTCATGAAAAAACAACCGATTGTTTTTTACCATTGGAATACAAGTAATTATTACAGTTAAATGGCATTATTTTCTTTTTACTTAAGGGCTCTCATCGTTGAATAATAGTTATTTAGACCACAAGTATCAGAAGTGCAACTTTTTTTCACAAGTGTGGAGGTTATTAAACAAGTCGCAGCGTGAAAAATAAGCACGCTAACACGAGTTGTCTATAAGATTTTTTAAAATTTCATTAAACATTCAAATCCAAGCCTATTTTGTATAGAATTGTATTTGCCTTCATTTTAGTCAAGTGCGTTGGTCAGTTCTGGTAACTAAGGAAACGTCTGTTTAAAAATCGTTCATTCCTAAATTAAAAGCAGTGTCACTTTTTTTCACTGAGCGAAAAAAAGTGGCACTTCACACACCGAAATTAATTAAAAAAAGCCTATTTTTTTAAATGAAATTTAAAAAATGTTATTTTGTCATTGTTCAATAGTATATTGAGCTGCGGCGTTTTTTACCGTTATTTAAAAAGGGCTCTCAGAATTGAAAAAACCCAAAAAGTAAAAAACCAACAGCTCCATGGTTTTTTCATTTACAACACTATTGGTATATATAAAATTGGGTGGAAGTTTTTGCTAACGTTTTCATTAGTTAAAGAGTTATTGAGTTTTACTATCAAGATAATCACTAATAGACATCTGTTATTAGGCGTTATTAGGGGAATAAACACAAAAAAATAAGCCAGTAATTTTGCAAGTGAAGGCTTGGTGCAATAACAAGTCACTTGCAGTTCACATAGTTTTGAGAAAATTGAGAAAAAAGTATAATTTTCATGCAATAAAAGATCATGTAGTATTGCTACATGACCTTTTATTGCATCAAAATAATAAGTTCTTCAATTTTCTCAAAACTGTATATACTGCATGTGGCCTAATATTGCATTGAGCCTTCAGTTAGTATCTTTATTGATTTTTAAATAAAATTAATCTATTATATTTGCATCGTACATAATCATCCTTTAACGAAGCTAACTTTCCTCATGATATAACCTTATATTTAAAAAAGTATCTATTACTAATTTAATCATTTGGGTAACATGACTATCTGACCCTTAATGTGGTCCAATAATTCATAGTTTTTGAAAGTGACGTTTGAGCACCTATTAAATATTTTGTTTAATAAAATAGCCTTAATATTAATTACAGACAATTTGTTAATGTGTTCTCTAAACACTGTTTCACTAATTTTACATATATTTATCTACTCCAGTCGGATAAGTAACTCATTACGTCACTCATTTGACACTATTTCAGTTAGGTAATGAAGCTCGTTACACCACTCAGTTATGTAATGGTTTCATTACGCAACTGAGTTGTGTAATGACTTCATTACCTAACTGAAATAGTGTCAAATGAATGACATAATGACATTTGCCTACTAAAATATTTTGAAAATGACAGATCTGACATTTCTCTTAATGCACTTTTCTCAATTTTAGGCAGTCGTAGATAAAATTTTGTACAATACATGTGTGATAATGCATCATTAATATACTTGTGTGCTTACATAACTCGTGCTACGCACTCGTTTGTAACTTACACACACGTATATTAATGATGCTGGTATCCCACTTGTATAGTAAATAACTATTACAACATCTTGAGAAGGATATATCAACTTACCTCTATTTTTAATTCTAATTAATACTAATTCCTTATCACTAATTAAATATTTTTTACATATACTACATAAATGTAGTTTCAATATTTTTTTTGCAACAAATCCGCTAATGTATTCCACCACATTCTCCACATACGAAGATAACGTCCACATTGTATTAACATAATCATGGTCAAATACATCAACGGATACAGTTTTACAATCATCAGTCAGAGGAAACAAAAATTTTGAATGTCTTGATGAAACATGTAATATATCTATTCCATCTGCCAAACAATTTGAAGTATCAAATAGTTTAATTTCATTTCTAATTAATAGTCTTTTATAGGCACTTTCAAATTGTTTGGCATTTGGATTATTGTTAAATCCCCCACGGTTTCTGATCGCACTAAAAAAAGTTTCAATATCGTCTTGACTAAACTTAAAAGTTAAAAGATACTCTATTTTACCCTCCACCTCATAGTAATAATCAAATACATTAATTCAATTTATAATTAAATCTAAGAAGCCTGTTTTCTACCACCAGCAATAAGTTTCCCACCATGTGGATCTTTCAACTCTTTAATATAATTTATAAAATCAAGAGATTGTTCTTTTAAATAAACAATTGATTTTTTCTCAATTGGTATATTAAACCGATTCCGTTTGGAAAACTTATTCCTACTATTTAATAAGTCAAAAATGTTGTTAAAAGTTACACAAAATTTAGCAGTGCCTGCACAGTCATCAAAGACAACAGGCCAATAATTACTCTCTTTTAAATACAGCAAAGCGTTAGAAACACTTTCGCTAAGCGTTTGTACAGCAAGCCGTACATTCATTCGGTTGCTGTCAAAATTTATATGTTTTTTTGACAGTTTGGTTGCTAAATGTAGTCCCTCCTTAAGCTGAATGTTATGGAGTTCCTTGATTTATGGTTTTCGTGGTCAACTATAATGCCCTTATCTCCTAAAGTATTTCTGACCAGCTTTACCATGTGGCATGCATCAAAGAAAATGTAATTTTTTTTGTAATTGGATGGATAATCCACGGCTTGAAATTATTGGAGCCATAATTAAAATTTGCCCCTAAATGAGTGCACATACTAGTGTTTACGTATGCCCCGTCAAATGTGAGTGAATTTACTACAGCGCCAGTGTCATGTAGTAATTCTAAACACTTTGTTAATAAATTGGCCCTTTCGGAACCACTGAGGACCTTAATTAAAAAGTACCCAACTGGTACTTTCCACCCACCATTTACAGCCACTCCCATAAATACTAGCGCATTTTTTGCAAGTTGCAAATAATCATTTTTCGACGACTGACATCGAAAGTAGATTTTTCTCACTGTCATTTGACAACAGAAAGTTGACATTTGCCGCTGAGCGTGCGTTTTCATCACTTTGCCGCTCGCCGAGCGTTTGGGTTTCCGCATGAACAAAATAGGTAGCCACTTCCGAATGTTTCCTTGACAACGCCCGTCATTTGTGGAAATAATCGCGTCACATGTCATATAGATTGCGCGAGTAATGTTAACTTGATTGTCAATTAATTTTTGCGATAAAACGAAATTTGATATTTTCCTTTAATAATATGCTCAGTCGTCGAAAAAATAGTATGTATATTTCGAACTAAAAGTGCGCTTGCCGCTTTTGCATGATTGCTGGTTTCGGATTCGCCTCAACCAGCAATATTCATGCGCAAGCGGCAAGAATGCACTTTCAGCTCTTAACATACAATATACTATTTGATGATCAACGTCTGTCCCCATGTCACACCTCCAAAAAATTTATTTTGTCAAAAAGGAGTTGTTCTCGTATCGACATTTCGTCTATAACTAAATTTTAAATCACCCCTTTCTCCTTTGTTTGCATTGAAATTGCTTTCAATGCTTCCGTGGTGAAGCCAGGTTTACCATCAACCACACTGTACCATGCTCGAAGTGTCGAAGGGTGCGGTAATAAATTCTGCCAAGTTCTTCTCACATAGTTATATGCTTTCGATGAGTAAAACTGCAGACTGAGAGCAAAGCTTCGCAATTCAGGTGAATATCTTCTTTTTGGGGATTTCAATTTTCTAGAAATAATTAGCTGCATGCTTTATGGTAAAGCAGCCTGTAACAAGCAAAATATTGTAGCAATAAATTCTTACATAGTGTTACGTTCTTAACGTTCGGGCTATTTAAAATTATACAACAAACATGGGTTCAAATATTTATTTACAACTATTGGATTAATTATTGTTATTTACAAACACACGAGAGAATTATCAAGCAGATTACAAATTAATACAAGCACTAACGACTATCGGTACACGTATTTCTATTACATACGGCTTTATTTATATCACTCTTAAACACTAACGATTATATATTTATTTATTTCTATTAGTTATATGTACACGCCTTTTTATTTATATGGGGGCTTCTAACAAGCCTCGACGTGAGTTCGAACTGCCGCAGAATTATTTCAGAACTGGTCTGTGGGTGAACTCCGCCCGCTTATATATCGCGCCCGTAAATTCTTCCAGAAGCCTCCAGATAGTCTCGATATTCACTAGAAACTCCAGACGGAAGCATGACGCATTTGACCTCGGGGCATCCGTTCGAAGTGACTCATCGCGCACCACCTGCTTCTAGATCGATCTGGAAGTCGTTCTTGCATTCGTTACACTGCCCCCGCCTTAGGTCGTTCTGTCCCAGAACGAGTTGCGTCGGGTGCCTGTCACTCGCTCTTGTGGGAGTTCGATGACGGTATTTACAGGCGGTGCCTTTCTTGCACACGGACTGGTTGAAGAAGTAGCAGTCCACCGTGGGCTCAATGCTTCGCGCCGGGCTGCAACAGCAGACCTCGATCTGGACGCCGGTTGTCTCTTGTACTGCCGATCGGTAGGCCATCAGGAACAGGTGCATGTACTGGCCCCAGTCACGCGGATGCTCGGAAACGTCCTTGGACAGATGCTTCTCCATGGTTCCGTTCATCCTTTCCATCATGCCGTCCGATTGCGTATGGAGGGCAGTAGTCCGGGTCTTGCGTATCCCCAGTAGCTTACAGACGTTCTGGAACTCGAAATTCCGGCCCTGGTCGGAATGTAACTCCAGGGGGACTCCAAAACGGCTGAAGCACTCCTTCACCAGAACATCAGTGACAGTACCGGTCTCTTGCTTCGGAAGGGGGTCCGCTTCGGGCCATTTGTTGAAGTGGCCCATGCACACCAAGATGTATTTATTTCCCGCTTCGGTTTCGGGGCATGGTCCGGCGATGTCAATGGCTATACCCTCGAACGGACCACCGACGTTGTACTGCCAACTCGGAGCTCTACGTCTTCCAACAGGTCCGTTTCCCGTAGCGCATGCTTCGCACCTCCGGCACCACTCTCGGACGTCACCTTTGCAGCTCGCCCCGTAGAACCTTTCTTGGACCTTCTGCAACGTCTTCTTCAATCTGAAGTGTCCTCCAGAGGAGCAATCATGCAGGTAGCGCAGAACCTCGTCCACTCTACTCCTTGGAACCATCGATCGTGATCTCGTTGCCCTACTGTCCTCATCTTCCAAGATTCTGGTCAGGACGTTGTTGTCCAGCTGTAAGGAGTCCCATTGCGCCCAATAAGTCTCCACTGTTGCGTTGGTGGTGGAGACCTCCTGCCAGGTAGGTCGACGGCCATCTTGCTTCCAGGCTATAACCGCGCCCAAGTCGGGGTTGTTCTCCTGGCTACTCTGCAACTCGTCTGGCTCTCACGAGTTGTCGACCACAGTGGTACGATTAATGGGTACCGCACGACTCTCCAGTCTTGAACAGTGGCCGCAGTCCGCAGGGCAAGGCCTCTTGGATAACGCATCGGCGTTGCGGTGGACTGTGCCAGGTCGATGATTTATTCCCAAGTCGAACTCTTCTAGGCGCTCGATCCACTCAGTCACCTGTCCTTCAGGGTTCTTGCACTGCAGCAACCATCTCAGAGCAGGATGGTCGGTCCTCAGCAAGACTCTTTTGCCAAACTCGAATGATTTATGTTTTCCTACGTCAGTACGGCCGCTGGGATGATCTCCGCACTCGACGATGTCTTGGTACCGGGCCACCAAATCTTCTATCTTCTTCCGTTTTCGTTGGCTCATGCCCCCTCCCAGTATTGGGTTCTTCTTGACGGTTGCCAGTTCCCTGCTGACGTTCATCATCCTCACTGGGACCCCAAGCCCAGTCTTCATCAACGTCTTCCCTACCAGGATACCATGAGTGAGCTTCTTGCCACCATCAGGCTCGACCACGCGCACCACGTTGCCCCGGAGATCGCCATCCAGGTATGCATCCACGACCCTCTCGGTTCGTCCTTGCAGAGTAACATCTTCCGCCCATACCACTTGTGCCGCGATCTCTTCTCTTGGGTGTCGGGAAAGATCCTCCCCACCCACGTGCAACTCGCCGCGTCTCAGGTCCAAAGCGCACTCACATTTATCCACAACATCCATTCCCAGGATGCACTCGTCCGCACTGTCAGCATAATCGGGCGCAACCACGCGCACCACGTTGCTCCGGAGATCGCCATCCAGGTATGCATCCACGACCCTCTCGGTTCGTCCCTGCAGAATAACATCTTCCGCCCATACCACTTGTGCCGCGATCTCTCCTCCTGAGTGTCGGGAAAGCTCCTCCCCACCCACGTGCAACTCGCCGCGTCTCAGGTCCAAAACGCACTCACACTTATCCATAACATCCACTCCCAGGATGTACTCGTCCGCACTGTCAGCCATCAGGTCCCGATGCTTGAGGGTTTGATTCCCAATCTTCAAATCAGTTTCCCCATGTGTGGTCACCGCGCCCCCCGTGGCAGTGCGAAGGCGTGTCTCGTTGTGCAGCAGCTGACCCTCGTCCCTTACTACGTCGGACCTGGCGATGGACTTCGTCGCTCCAGTATCCAACAGCAGAGACCGAACTCTTCCATTTATTTTCCCATCAAGCTTTTGGACTACTTTCTCTTCTGCGGCTTCCAGCTCTTTCTGCCAGGCCTTCAGCTCTTCTCGTGCTTCCTGCCCGGCTTCCAGCTGTTCCCCAAGATCCTCTTGTGCTTTTTCTGCCTCCTTTCGTCCGGATCTCAATTCTTCCTTAAGTTCATCCTTGAGGTTTTCTTGAGTGGCTTTCAATTTTTCCTCAAGTTTTTCTGCCTTCTTTCGGCCGGCTTTCCATTCCTTAAGTCCTTGGTCTGCTTTCTCTTGCTCGGCCTTCAGCAATTCCTTAAGTACTTTCTTGAGGTCTTCTTGTGCTTTTTCTTGCGCTTTTTCGGCCTTCTCCTGCCCAGCTTGGATCTCTTTCCTAAGATCCTCTTGTGCTTTTTCCGCTTTCTCCTGGCTAACTTGCATCAGTTGCAAAAGTTGGCTTAATTGGGCTTCCATTTTGCTGCTTTGAGATCTCGTCAAAGGCATGCACAATACTCACTTCAATTTATTTATCTGACTGTCGTTTTATCGGCACTTGTTAAATAATTTATTTATTTTAATGTTTGTTCGATAATTTTTTTATATAGCCCCCGGTTCAAAACCCCACACCTGACACCACTGTTACGTTCTTAACGTTCGGGCTATTCAAAATTATACGACAAACATGGGTTCAAATATTTATTTACAACAATGAATTATTACGATTATTGTTTACAAGCACATGCGAGAATTATCAAGCAGAACACAAATTACTTTTAAACTACGGCACTATTTCTAACAACTATTATTATTTATTTATATCACTCTTAAACACTAACGATTATATATTTATTTCTATTAGTTATATGTACACGCGTTTTTATTTATATGGGGGCTTCTAATAAGCCTCGACGTGAGTTCGAACTGCCGCAGAATTATTTCAGCACTGAACTCCAGGTCTGAAGGCCGGGTATTTATATGGCCAATAATTTCCCTCCAGAAGCTTCCAGACAGTCCCGACACTCACTAGAAACTCCAGGCGGAAGCATGACGCATTTGACCTCGGGCCCGTTCTCGGAGCATCTGTTCGAAGTGACTCATCGCGCACACCTGCTTCTAGATCGATCTGGAAGTCGTTCTCGCATTCGTTACAATATGTTAATCGAATTGGATTACGTCAAGCTGTTAAGGGAGAGTTCAAAAGGAGGATCATCGGTTGAGGAGGCACGTTTAGGTGGCTTTAGATTTGGTCTGTTTGATTACTGCATAGAAGTTTTCTTATTCTTTAACATTTTGGTGGTATGAGTTGAGATGACATATTAGGGAGCCCCAAATCAGAATACGCCTAGATTATTTAACCTTACTTTTAATTGTGGCTCTTCTAATCATAGTTTTATGTATTGGTACTGTCTATTCCTGAAAATAATATTTTAGAAATACATTTTCATTGTTGATGATTTATGTAAATTTGCCGATTTCAACGAAAATACTGTAATTATAGACATTTGAAGCTTAAACAAAATTGTGAGAAATCAAATAATAGTATATTAAAATACAAGTTGTAGAAGGCATCTATTCCAGCACGAATTTGAAATTCCAAAACGAGCCGCATAACTGCGAGTTGAGAAACAAATGAGTGCTCGAAGGACCTTCTGCAACGAGTGTTTTATACCATTTTTTCTATTTTGCCGTTTTATACCATTTTATAAATAAAAAAATAAAAATGTTTTCTATTTTGCGTTTAGAATAACTTCATTCTAGCACCCAAATGACGTCATTTCATAGCGACTTATTCTAACATTCAAATGACGTCATTTGTGAGCTAAAATGGAGTTATTCTAAACGCAAAATAGAAAAAAATATTCTAAATCTTTATTGTAAATGCATCAAATCACGTTTATCTTTTGATAACCTTCGTGGTGTAAGCTAATATAATATTTTATAGGGACCTAAAGTCGAATCCATACAGTTTGTGACTTTCTAATTCAATTTAAAAAAAAGTATGCAAAGGGATTAACTCACAACTTCCCTCGCAAGTGGACGTTGTTAAAGAAAACATTTAATAAAGCCCAGAAAGCGTGTAGCCGGCTGGTAAAGCAGTTGCGTTTGCAGTTAGCAGGTAGTGGGTTCGAGCCCCACACCCATACACCAGTTACATTTTACACTCTTTGGCTATCATACCAATACCTTAGGGGTCACAACTACCCCTTTAGAAGGACATTCTTCCTATCAATGGGTTAGACTAGCCACCTGCCTATCCTGTGGGTGAAGATGGCTTATAAAACTGCATAAGAAGAAGGAGACTTAGTAATGCAAATTATATCAATTTTCAAATAAAAAAACACTATTGGCGGTGGGATTCAAATTTCAGCGCCTGCGAATGCAATCTTAACGCTTGGCAGTAGCTCGCGAGCAATATTTTAGAAAGGACTAATTGTTTGATGATTTATACGACTTCATCGGTTTCAATAAAAGTACTTTGTCATTCGAAGCTGCAAAATAACGGCGTGCTTGCTATTTCGGACTAAATGTTAATTGCATCCACAGTAATTATCCGCAGGACGACACAAGCTCAATAATCACAGTTATTAAGCTGAATCTTGGAGGATCTTTTATAAGCGGTGCTGACCCATAACCGCGTTTTGGTATTTAGACAGCTTTGAATGTCACCAGCGCCGATCGGGCCGGTTGCGCCACCATAACCTGTTCGTTTCCTCGACTTAATCTCCGAAATATTCGCTTAATTACGGGCGTTCATTAGGGATTCGGCCCAGCAATTGTGACACCGAAAAAATAGCTACCAAAAAATTTAGCATTTAAATCTATGCCAATTACAGCGATTAGGCCGCGGCGGTTTGTCACTTTCACTGCGGGATCTTCTCCCGGCGGCGGAGTTGCGCAACCGGCTTCCACCTCAAGACCTTTGTGATGCACTGTTACTTCACTTTGTTGTTGTTTGTTGCTGTACAAGTTTTCCATGTTGTTTGCCTGCAGATGGTTGCTGCGTTTCTTTTATTTACTACAACGGACTCTTTCGCAAACGAACGTCGTCTGTGACAGGTGATTGATTTAAATCGATAACTTCCATATCAAGCTACGAAAGGTCGAGCTGGAAAAGTTTTGAAAGATTCAAAGGTTGCTAAGGAAATTCAAAATTGTGAAAAATAACTATACCACTTCAAGTTGTTGCTCGAAATTTTTGTAATTATTATTGCATAGATTTTCGTACGAATGAAGTGATTTTCCATTTAAATATTTTAAAATGGTTATTACTTATTACATAAACATTATTCTCATTAAACTGAAATAGTAGATACGGAGGGAGATCAGAAAATATACTTATTTATTCTATACAATGCATATCAGTGTAATGTTCAAATGTGTTATACAGCAAAATGTAAAGAATTTCAAGTTAGTAATTAGAAACTTTATTTTGTCTTGCTCAAACTAAGCATTAGGTTAAATAACCAAGTGAGCAAGATTATATCTGTATTGTTACCTTATAATGACGGGACTACAAATTGTTAATCAAGAGTCAAAAGTCTATGTCTAACAATTGACTATGGCCATATGAGTTTAGTCATTATGTAACTGATTGCATACGCAAATCGCATGCTTCTATCAAAGCCATATATCATAATCGACACCTATATAAACAGAAAATTAAGATCCAACTCTGTAATTCTTTGGACCTGTCGAAAATGAGCTACTGTGATGCGATTTATGGTTAAAAAATTATGTGTACGTCTTATCTTTGACAATAGAAAACGTGAAACTGTAACCAACAAACTTATACATTTAAATTGGTTAAATATGTCGCACAGGCGTGTTTTGCAGTCGTGTTGCTTTTATCACAATTTAATTGTAAACAAGTATCTTTTATACCTATGTGAAAGGTTAACTTTCCGTACTGATGTTCATAATCTGAACCTTAGATAATAATACTTAGTTATTTAGGTAGCCGGGGCTCGAAACAAGCGGCAGCATAGGCTACACCCATTTTTTCATAAGCGACCCCGTGTGCCAGTCCTCCATCGGGCACCCCAGGTGGCGGATAGAGGAAAGCCTCCCAGGTGGTACCTGGGTAATGAAATACCAGGGGCGGACCAAAACTAGCATGACATAGGAAAGCAGCTATGTCACTAATGAGTCAAGGCTGCAGAAGATGGACTGCTTACCATCATGTACTTACAGGCGATTTTCATAATATGATTTACTCGGCTGTAACACTGATATGAGACAAGCAACGGGATTCTACCTCATTACACTGTCAAGAATAATCATAATGGCAAGTAAAGACACAGTGAGAGGAAGTACTGATTAAGGACTCGAAAATCAAGATCCGGCAGCGAAAGAATGCGGGGCTTTCCCAGTCGTTAGCCAGAAATATCCCTTCACATTAACTGAGAAATGCAAATCTATAAATAAAACAGCCATTAAGATAAGTACGTTCCTACAATGTACCACGCAGGATAAATTCAAAACACCATCCAAGAAATGAACAGGCTTAATATTGAGAGTATGGGCATCAGTGAGATGCGATGGCAAGAAAGGAGACAGTGCCACATACAAGAGAATTAGGCATACTACTCGCGAAGCGAAAATGGACAACACGAAAACGGACTTGGCTTCACTGTATAATTTATTAGCAACCATTTTGAAACAGATTCCCAAAACTGACATGATTATTACCATGGGCGATTTCAACGCGAAGTTAGAGAAAGAAAGCCATGGAGGATTTATTGGCCCATTCGTATTAGGCGAATCCTTTCCTTTCCCAAGAGGGAAATTGGTCGTCCTTAACACATTCTTTAAACTGCCACCCCGAAAACTTTATACATGGCGCTCACCAAGAGATCAACCGGGCAACATAGTCAGGAACCAAATTGAAATAGTAAAGATCAAAGTGAGAAGCTGTGCGAACCGACTAGCAATCGACGCTCCCAAGTTTGCGGGCTTGAGAGTGAGAAATGGGTAACCGGCCACGCTCAGGTAGGACCCAGGCCTAACTCGGAAACTATGCGACTGGTCAACAACAAAAATAAACAGCAAAATACAATAATGATAGCAACATGGAATGTTCAAACATTATACCAAGCTGGGAAGCTAAAGAATGCTGCTAAAGAAATGACTAGACTTGGAATCAACGTCCTAGGCGTGAGTGGAAATAATATGGACAGGAAATGGCATATGCAAAACAGAAGACACAGTAATGTACTACTCTGGGAATACGGAACAAGACTCTAATCACCGATACGGAGTTGCTATCATGCTAGATGCTAAAATAAACAAATATGTAAATAATTTTATCCCATTGTCCGACCGATGTGCTTTCTTACAACTGAAAGAAAATCCATTCAATATTAACTTTGTTCAAGTATACGCTCCTACGTGTGATAAGAGCGAAGAAGAGGTTGAGAAATTTTATAACCAGATTCAACAGATTATGAGCAGTATAAAAACCAATGAAATAACAATTGTTATGGGCGATTTTAACGCCAAAATCGGGTCGGAGAAATTTGAAAACCTAGTGGGCGAATATGGGCTCGGAGAGAGGAATGAACGAGGGAACAGACTACTACAGTTCTGACAAGAAAAATCATTAGTCATATCAAATACGTGGTTTAAGCTACCTCCTAGGAGACTGTATACCTGGAAATCTCCACAAGATGCCCCAGATTCAATAGTCAGAAACCAAATTGATTTTATATGCATTAAAAGCAGATTCAGAAATTCAATAAAATCAGTTAAAAGGTATCCTGGTGCTGACATTGGATCAGACCACAACCCAGTAGTAGCCAAACTAAGAGTCAGACTTAAAAAAATTACCCACCACAACAGAACACCAAAAATTAACCTCCATGCACTGAGAGATAATGAAACAAAAACTACACTATCAAATTTATTGAACAACAAACTGAGGACACTAGGGAAACGCATACATTTCACTGACATTGAGACGGGTACTCAGATTGATAAGATATTGGCAGGGATCAAAGACACAGCCGTAGGCACAGCAACTGAAATTCTAGGAAAAGAAAATGAACGGAAAAAGAAAGATTGGATGACTAAAGAGATATTGGAACTAATGGAAGAAAGAAGATTAAGAAAAAATAACAAGACAGAATATAGTACTTTTAATAAATTAATAAAAATAAAAATTAAAGAAGCGAAAGAACAATGGATCAGTGAAAAATGCCAAGAAATAGAGAATCTAGAACGTAAACATGACAATTTTCAACTTCACAAAAAGATTAAAGAGATGACGTACACTCATAAACGTAAAATACGAGCTAAGCTATTAGATGAAAATAACAAACTTATTATAGACAAAGAAGGAGTACTAAAAATATGGAAAGACTATATAACAAAATGTTTCAGTGACCATCGAGAAATGATAGATGATTTACATTATGATTTAGATGGACCAGAAATTCTTAAAGATGAATTAATCAAGGCATTAAAACAGACAAAAACTGGCAAACCAACAGGACCCGATGATCTCAGTACTGAAATTTCAAAGCTACTGGATGTCAAAAGCACCGACATGCTGCTGGACTTATTTAACAAAATATATAATACCGGATATATCACAGTGATTAACATCTACTTTCATTACACTTCCTAAAAAAGCCAAAGCTAAAAAATATAACGACTACTGCTTAATAAGTCTCATGTGTCATGCACTAAAAGTATTCCTTCGTATTCTACACTCTCGTTTTGTGGAGAAAAATTGATGAAAATATAAGTGAAAATCAGTTCGGATTTAGAAATGGCTGTGGAACAAGGGAAGCCTTATTTGCTATTCGAGCACTTACACAAAAATGTCTAGACCAGCAGAAAAATGTCTTTATGTGTTTTATCGACTACGAAAAGGCATTCGATAATGTACAACATGACAAACTCTTGTACCTGTTAAGATCAATAAATCTAGACGGCAAAGACATACGAATTATAAGAAACTTATATTGGAATCAATCATCTCATATAAGAATAGGCGATACAGCATCATCTGACATAGAAATATCTAAAGGAGTCAGGCAGGGATGTATATTATCGCCCATTTTATTTAACCTGTATTCAGAATCCGTATTTCAAGAGGCTATACAAGAAACAGAAAAAGGGATAAAGGTAAATGGAAAACCAGTCAATAACATTCGCTATGCAGATGATATGGTACTCCTTGCTGACAGCCTTGATGAACTCCAACATTTACTAAACAAAGTAGATAACATTAGCCAACAGCACGTTCTTAAACAAAATATCAGTAAAACTAAAGTTATGATAATTAGCAAAATGAGAGTCATCGATGCAAGGATTCGTATAGGAAACCAGGATATAGAAAGAGTTATTTAGGATGCTGGCTTAATGAAGAGTGGAACTCTGACAAAGAGATTAGGAGTCGAATAGAAATAGCCAGGAACACGTTTTGTAAAATGAAATCGGTGTTATGCAACCGAGATTTAAATATAGAAACTCGATGGAGGGTCACTAGATGCTACATTTTGTCAACACTTTTATATGGCTTCGAAAGATGGACGCTTAAAAAACGAGCTGTCACTCATCGAGTCGTTTGAAATGTGGCTATATAGAAGAATATTAAAAATACCATGGGTTGATCACGTGACTAATAATGAGGTTTTCAGAAGAATGAATAAAGAACAAGAGCTTATAAAAATAATAAAGAAAAGGAAAGCAGCATACTTTGGCCACATATTTAGAAACACCAAATATAACTGGCTACAATTAATTGTTGAGGGAAAGATTGAAGGGAAGGGTGGCATAGAACGCAAAATATTTTCTTGGGTCAGGAACTTACGCGATTGGTTCAATATTCGACATGCTGGCACCCTTATACACTTGGCACAAGATAGAGAGGACTTCCAAATGATGGTCGCCAACCTCCAGTGAAAGGAGAAGGCACCCTAAGAAGAAACTAGGTTTAGGTGTTGTATACAAACCTACTTCGGGGAGAGTGAATATAGAACCTTTTGTGAATAACGTAAGTTAAGTGTTACATCATCTGTATCCAGAAGTAGACGCCGTAGTTCTAATGGGTGATATCAATGTTAATCGTTTGAATGATCGATCGTATGAATCACAGTGCTTCAATAACATCTTGACTGATTTTAATCTTTGGCAAATTATCAATCAACCAACAAGAATTACTTGCACAACAACTTCTCTGATAGACGTTATTTGCGTAAGCTCAGATTTAAGATACTGCAATGAAGATTGCACACTTGATATGAACAATTTAACAGATCACATATGCTTGTATATTGTAGAATAGGTCTGGAAAGCTCTATACCCAAGCCCAAAACAGTTCACTTCAGAAATTTTAATAATTTTGATTTAAATAGTTTTGCTCTAGATGCGCTCGGGATCCCTTGGGAATCACTATTTAATTTTGATGACTTTAATTTTAAAGTCGAAACTTTAAACCAGTTTATACTAGCATTGTTTAATAAATATGCACCGGTGCGTACCATATCCGTAGCTACTAATAAGATAAGACGAAACAAACCTTACATTACTTATAATATCAAACAAATGCTTAAACAAAAGAATACAGCGCACAAAAAATTTAAACCAATGTAAATAGTGACAGAGATGTTTATATATTCCTTCGTAATTATGTAAGTCTAACTATACGCAACGAGAAAAAAGCATATAAGGAATATTTACTCAAAAAGTGCAAAAATGATAAATCTAGCATGTGGAAAAAGCTTAAAAATTGGGGAATTGGTAATAAATTAAATAAATGTCAAGAGATTCCCACTAATTTATATAATGTTAACAATTTAAATTCTTATTTTATTAGCGCTGCTGGTAATTCTGTTGTAGATGATGACACTTTAAATTATTTCTATTCTAACAGTTTTTATGCATTTACGTTTAAGTTTAAGGCCGTAACTAATGACGATACATACAGGGTGTTTGTAGATCGCCAGACAGCTCGTAACTTCGTTAATAATAGAGATATCGAAAAGAACTTTCTTTTGTTTTAAATGCCAGTATAGAACCTACACATTGACTTAAACTAATTTAAGCCACGGCCTCCTATTTTTACGTAGTGATACACAACTTTGGTTTTTTAAATGAAACACCCTGATTATTTTGAGATATTTTAAATCAGCACTAAAAGTGCTTTCTGATAGCATTCTTAAATTTAAATTTTGCAACTTATTATTTTTCAAAATTTTTTTTAGCCGAAGTAGACCATAAATTACGCAAAATCACTAACAATCGAACAAGAAATGCAAAACAAACCCCACTTGGCTCTAAAAATGTCTCATGACCGAATTATAGCGTCAAAGGTACTAAAACAATTCAAAACTATGTTTTTATAAATGGAACAATATGAGTTTCATAAACAGTTGAAAACTACAATAAAAAAGCTTTCCAACCGTGTATCATATTCGCTATTTTGTTTAGAAGTAGCTTTTAAAAATCAAAATTACGTAAAACGATTTAAAAATAAATGTTATTGTTAATAAAACTCATATTATTTCATTTAGAAAACATAGTTTTCAATTGTTTTAGTACGTTTGGTGCTATAATTCGGGTATGAAAAATTTTTAGAACTAAGTGGAGTTTGCTTTGAATTTCTTGTTCAATCGTTACTGATTTTGCGTAATTAATGGCCTAAACACTTTTTTCGTTTTTAAAAATAATGGGTAATGATTGTAATCTAGTAAACAACAACAAGAAATCAATTAATGACATTGGTGACATCAGTTTTTTGTCTTTTGTGCTTACCAAAATGCTGCGACATAACGAACCTTTCAGCATTGGAGAATTCGTTATGTAGCGGCATTTTGTTAAACATAAAAGAACAAATTCCTATGTCACTAATGTCGTTAATTGATTTATCATTGTTTTTTACTTGTTTTTTACTAGATGCCATTGTTTTTGTGATCATGGCTCCTTGATAATTCCACATCTTAATGACAGCCAAAAACCTTTGATGGGCATTTTAAGGTAAACCGTTGCTTTTAGGCTTAAGAACTAAAAGTACTTTATTTTTGTGCTTTTTAATTCTCTTTCAGATAATCACCTAAAATTTCAAAAAATGTCACCGATAACGAAATTAAGAGTTAAAAAAAGTTACAGATAACGAAGTTATGAGTTAAAAAAAGTTTTTAAAGATTGGTAAAGTGCCTCTTACAGTCAAGTCAAATTTATGAAAAAAAAATTGTTAGTGCAGTAAATAACAGTAAGTATGTATACCAAAATTCAAATCGATGTCTCTACATTGGTGTAAATTAACAAAAAAATTAAAAATTAAAAATTGAATTTCAAGGTATATTGTTTAATCGATTTATTATAACGTAAAAAATCTATGACTAATCGGTGTCCCATTATTTAGGGACACCCTGTATATCTGCTAAATTGCCAAATATTTCTGAAGTAATTTCAAACATTAATAAAGATTTAAAAAATCTGTCTATTTGGTTTAAAAACAATGGTTTACGCTTAAATGCTAATAAATCACATGCACTATGTATATTAACAGCAGAATTTGCAAAGAATAATTACAATATTGTAGTGGACGGAGTAATAATCAGGTGGAGCGACCATGAAAAAAATTTAGGCATCACGATAGATAACCGATTAGCTTTTGATCTTCACGTAAAGCACCATCAAGTGGTTTAAAACTAAAGTAATGTTAGTTAAGTCATTAATCTATCCCCACCTGGATTACTGCAGCTCAGTCTACTTTCCTATGCTGACCGGTTATAACAAAGCTAAGCTACAAAAAGCACAAAATGCATGTATTCGATATATTTGTAATGTTCAGTACGGACAGCATATAACTCCTTCCCTGAAATCACTCTGTGAATTCAATGTAAACCAGCGTAATACCTACCTGTACAGCATGTTTTTATACAAATTGTTATTAAACAACACACCAACATATTTGTACGATCTACTTACAAAGAGATCTGATATTCACAATATTATTATAAGAACTGACAATTTTACTATACCACATTATTATTTGTAGTTAAGTATTATGTTAATGTGTTCTGCACCACATGTAATATAATTTAACATTGGGGGAGTGGAAGAGTGGCTATGCCAAACTCCTACCATTTGTGTACCATTATGTGTATGCAATAAACTGATTTATTATTATTACATACATATAGGGTTTTCAGTCCTGGGATCCGGTCCCGGGACAGTCCCGGGATTCTACCACAAAAACCGAGTCCCGGGACCACAGCCATCCCAGGCGAAGTCCCGGGACCATGTCAACATGCGTGGGTATACTCGATATCAGAGAATTAGGACGGGTATTCACCGGCGTCCGTCGTATTGCTCATGCCTCTTGTACATTCTGCATTATTTGCGTTTTGCGTAACGCAGGAGAGGTATTGTTTTCTGTAGGTTAGAATTGAACCTGTGTGTTGTTTCAGCCACATTTGCATATCTTCTTCTATTTATGTATTTGTCTGTTTTTTTTTGTTGGATTTAGATATATGCGAAGAAGCTGAATAATTTATATTTTTGGGGTTTAAGTGTGTTCGTTATTTGTCTGCTAAAGCGTTACAATTAGAATGAATTTCGATTCGCAACCTACCTTCATTCTACATTTAAAAAAATAACGATTTGAAGTCACTATGGCAACAGTTTTATATATTGAAGATAAACAATTGGCGAAATGTAAAGTGGGTTCCTACAAAATTATCATAATCAGAGGCAGCTTGACGAAAGGATTACACACGCACATTGCAGTTCAAACAAAAGCAAAAGCGACAGACATTTTTAGTACCAGAAGAAAGCAATGAAAGTGTAGACGAGCCCCAACGCAAATTATCAGCACAGAAATACTTTATTTAACTTAAAACACTTGTTTTTCTATTGAAATTTTATTCGGAAATTTCACCTGAACACTATTTTTTTTCGGGACCATTTTCGGGATCTTCGGGACTAGTCCCGGGACCTGAAATTTAGCTCGTAAGTCCCGAAAACACTTTTGGTCCCGGGACTTGGAAACCCTACATACATAGCGCTGGCAGAAGAACCAATTAGCCAGGCTAGCGCAGAAATAAAGCCCATTTGGATGCCACTACTGAGCAGAGAATTACAAAAATAGTCTACTGCTCATACAGCGGTAAGATGTATATAGTTTATAACTAAAATATATAACCGCGCTGGTGGCCTAGTGGTAAGAGTGACAGACTCGTAATTACAGCGATCAGTGGTCCCAGGTTTAAACCCCGGGGTAGGCACGAGTGTACGTAAAAAGTCGTACAAAAATCAGTCCTTCTCAGGACTAACCAGGAACACCTGGGGAAGGGAGTAGATTAAAAACTCCCGAAACATCGTGTGATAAACACCCGAGACAGTGGAAAAAGTCCGATAAAGCTTATCGTAATTGAATTACCTTCTGGTAATTTAATTACTAAATTACTGGTCTCGATAAGGCCAGAACGCAAAAAGTAAGATATTAAGTTTCTTGTTAAGGAAATGGCAATAGAGCACTCCGGGAGCAATATAAGTATAATTTATGACTTCCTATGATTGGTCAGATAACAGCTAGTTTTGTGCAGGAGCAAAGAGATATTTGGTACAGGCGCGCATGTTTGTAAAGGAAATGTGCATGTGCTGTGTCTTGTGTAGTGTAGGCTTTGCAAAATGTAGCATTGTAACATACTAACAATTATTGCGTAATAAGCGAAAAATATGTCTGCCGTAAGTGCAGAATTAATTTTTCTTATAGCAATGGACAACAAATAGCTTCATTATACAATATTTGTTTATAATAATTATTATTTATTAATTTTAATTTTCTTGTTTAAAACGATGTACTAGCGCATGGCTATCTAAATACTGCTAAATACAGCTATACAACAACAATTTCTAGTGAAAGTAGTTGAAAAAGTAATTTATGTTGTGCAATTATAATTATCAAGTAATTGATAATTGAATTACTATTTTATTTCAGTAACTGAAAATCTGGTAATTGAACTACTTTATTGGACTGTTATTGGTAATTAATTATTTCTCTTAAAGTAATTTGCGCAGCTCTGAGTTCTCCAATGATTGCAGCAATTATGCTATAACTTAGCGTTGCACGTACTATTTTTGTGTAAATTAAAAAATTATATTTGGCTTTTATACATGTGAAATAAACGTTCTTAGTTCAGATTTCTTGTATGATGAAACATAACTCGTGATTTATTAATTGTTCTGCTCTGTCTACTGGGAGTAACCAATTAATTTAAAATTAGGATTTATAAGCGAAAGATATTTTATATCATTAAAATCAGAAAAAAGAGCTAGGTAATGCCTTAAATAACTAAATTACATTTTCCGGTTTTATTATTTGTTTTGGCTGTCTTAATTACCATTAAAGCATAAATACTCTATGTTTGGTGTAATGAAAAAAAACTTTGTAAAGAGCTTTACTCAAAACTTTCCTCGCAAGTGGACGTTTAGACGCTAAATAATTTTAAAAATCAAAGAAAACTAGGGGTAAAAAGATCTTAACGATCTTAATAATACTGAAACAATAGAATGAAACACTTGGTAATGCAAATCACATCAATTTTAAAATTAAAAAGAAAAAACATTATGGATAATGGGATGTGAATTACAGCGCCTGCGAATGCGATTTCAATTCGACACACACGCAGCGCACATGGATGACCTCTCGCGTCTGTGCGATGCACCTATTTTTGCCCCTTTTTTACTCTTTTTACGTTTATCCTGTATCCGTCAGGTTCGATTTTCGTCAAGCGTAAAGCCTAAACTTTGCGGAAATTATGACTTGTACCTATTTTAAAGTTACGGCAAAAATAAACAAACATGCTTACCCTGTATATGTTGAGTCCAAAATATGCCCTTTTTCTTCAAGGGTAAACATTTGAGCTATGCGCAAAATATTACTTTCATTTAAGTAATAGTTCTTGAGTTAAAGCAAAAACAGGAAAAATTAATTTTTTTAAGGTGCTCCTCTTGTATACATTTTACCGAAATTTCTCGTTTTCATGCCAAGAAGGCATATAATCTGCACGCAAAATATCGTCTTCCCCTAACAGTTATGCCGGCAACAGACAGACAGACAGACAGGCGAAATTGAGAAAACCTGTGTTTCGTCATCTAGGGACCCTGAAACGTGAAGATCTGAAGAAAGGGAAGTAAAAATATGTAAACGGTTTTACTAAGAGCAGACGGACCGACGGACAGGCGGACAGACGGACAGGCGAACAGACGGACAGACGGACCGACGGACCCACAGACGGACGGACGGACGGACGAACGGACGGACAGACAAACGGATGGACGGACGGACCGACGGACAGACGGGCAGTCGGATCGACAAACCGACAGCATGCTGCTTGAGCATACATTTGCAAGTATAAATGATAAAATGTGAAAAAATCTTTTTAAAGAAGGGTGAGTTTAAAAGAGTTAAGAACGCTTTCATAGAATTTAAAACAATTTCCAAATTAAGAAAGCGTAGACCAAATTTTTCAGATATCGGAAAAAATCACATTGTACTCGTACATTAATAGAAATGTTATCAACAGTAAAGTTTTGATTGTATAGTTTTTTTTTTTTTTTTAATTTGAAGTTGTACCAGCTCAACAAATACTTGTTATACATGGTAGAGTTCGGAATAAAAGTAACAGAACAGAGTAACAGATAGGTAAGTATCACCTAATTAAATTGTCAGTTGTTCACTTTGATATCACCATGGTTTAACTAATAACGGTCAGTCCTCGTCACTACTATTTAAATAAATGTCTTGAGGAAGCTTACGTTTCAGCCGCGTGTGGATTTCTCTTCGTCCTAGTTCGTAAAAAGTTGCGCCCGCACTAGTGTTAAGATTTAGGTGGAAGTTTTTGGTCAGCTTCTTAATGTGTTCTGGAATGGTGTCCATGCCAAGTTCGTGGTGCAGTTGTTTGTTCGTTATGTACCAGGGTGCGTTAACTGCCGTCCTGAGTACTTTGTTTTGTAGTACTTGTATTCTGTTTATGTTTGCTTGGGATGTGTTGCCCCAAATTGTGCATCCATATAAAACTAGTGGCCGTATCAATGATTTGTAAAGTAAGGTGACACATTCAGCTTGCAGCGACGATTTTTTGTTGATTAGCGAGTAGAGTTGTACCAATCTAGTGTGACCCTCTTTAAGTTTTCTATTAATGTGATATTTCCACGTGAGGCGAGTATCTAGGTAGATGCCTAGGTATTTCACGGGGTCTGCAAAATTATTCCATACTATAACATGATTGTTAATGTGCGGTATTGGCGGGTTAGTGATTCGTCTGAGAGTAAAGATTTTTGCGACGCACTTGGAATAGTTAATCGTTAGGTTCCAGGACCTGAACCATCTTGCTAAAGTATTAATTGAGGTTTGGAGGTGATCAACTGCTACTGTCAGGTTTTCGTTTTTCGTCAACAGCACAGTGTCGTCTGCGTACAACGCTAGGTTTGCAGTGGTGTTGGGAATGTCATGTAGGTAGATGTTGAAAAGGATAGGTCCCAGGATGCTTCCCTGCGGCACACCTGCATTGATCGGTCTGATTGAAGAGACGACTGCGTGTATTTTTACTGCAAAAGATCGGCTTTCGAGATATGAGAATAGAATTGCTTTTAAATATTCCGATATGTGTGACCGAGAAAGTTTGTATTTGAGCCCTTCGACCCAAACCCTATCAAAGGCCTGTGCTAAATCGATGAATACTGCAGCAGTATATTGTTTCATTTCGTAGCCACTCTCTATTAATTCAACAATGCGTTGCAGCTGATGACAGGTGGAGTGTCCTTTTTTAAACCCAAATTGAGAAAAGGGGATTATTTCCAGTCTGGTAATTTCGTCATTGAGTCTGATGTTAATTGCTTTTTCAAATACCTTGGAGATGGTCGTAAGGAGAGTGATGGGTCGATATCCGTCAAGTTCTTTGTTATTTTTGCCTGGTTTAGGAAACATCAGTATGAGTCCATGTTTCCATTTGCTAGGAAAATAACCAACTCTGAGGCAAGCATTGAAAAGTGAGGATAAGGAAGCCAACGCTTTTCTTGTGAGGTTTTTGAGTGTGAAGTTGGTTATTTCGTCTTCCCCTGGGGTTTTATTATTCGGAAGATTTTTTATTATGACAGCCAATTCCTTAGGAGAGATCGGTTTCATATTACATCTTGCTATTGGTTGGTGTGTTTCAAGATGTCTACCGATCAAGTTGGCATACCCTGATGGATTGTGTTGATGTATAGTAAAGGTTTGTGCTAAGTGGTTGGCAAAGGCTTCACATTTGTCTTCGTCTGTGCACAACATTTTGTTTTGCATGGGAATGGGTGGAATTTCCTGTGTTTGTCGTAGAATCTTCCTTGTTGTTTTCCATAGACCTGGGTCGCCGGATTCATACGTGCTAATGTATTTCTGATAGGAATCAATTCTGTTTTTTGTCACCTGGTTTCTAGTGCGTTGCCATTCCCTGCGAAGTTGACTTTTTTGTTTTATTAGGTCGATTATGTGTATCGGAGGTGTTTTTGGGCTGGCATGTCTAGGATTTTTTTAAATAACTGTTGCTGCATGTAAACTGCCAGTTACGCTTCTTGTAACATGATCAACCGTTTCGTCTATGTCCTCTGTGGTTTTCAATTCATTGGGATATTTCAGATTTGCATCAAGTGTTTTCCTAAAGTAATTCCAGTCAACAATTTCATTCCTCAGCTTAGTTCTAGGGTATCTTAACGTTGGAGTGGCTATAAATGTATTAAGAACCGGCAAGTGATCTGAGTCAAGTTCGGTGTAAACCTTTTGGAAGATTTGACTTTGAACGTTCTTTTGTACTATTAAGTCCAAGATGTCCGGATGGTGGTCTGCCCGATATGGGAAGTAGGTCGGATCTTCCGGGGCGAGAATTTAAAGGGCGTGCTTTTCGGAGTAGGAGTGGAGTCTTAAGTCCAGATGGATTGTCTTTTCTGCATCCCCAAATAGTGCTTTTGGAATTGAGATCACCGATTAGTAGCGTCGGTTCATTCGAATCGAAGATCATCTGAATGTCAGTTTCAAGAAGGTTCTTGTTAGGTTGTCGGTAGGCACTTGTTACTTTAATGTAGGTTCCTTCTTGCGTTTTGACCTTGACTGTAATGGTCTCAAGATTTGTAGTTTTAATCTGTGGGAACTCGTGATGATCGAGTTTACGCTTGACAAGTATAGCCACACCTCCAGATGCAAACATTGCATTACGGTCCGTGCGGTAGCAAAGGTATCCGGGGATTTTGAAACGATCATGTATTGTTAAGTGTGTTTCGGAGACGCATGCTACGTCCACATTGTGTCTTACGAGAAACGATAAAAATATTGCTCGCTGGGCTATAATGCCATTGGCATTCCAGTTGAGGAGTTTTAAATGATTAATAGTGTTGATATTATTATGGTCCATTAAGAAGTAAAGGTAATAGATTTGTTAACAAAAATTGTTTAATTTGCCCTAAGTAAGGCTGAATGAAATTGAGAATTGTTTTTAAGATTGTGTTGATTGGTGAATCTGTGTCAGGATTTGACGTGCTCCAAGGTTGGCTACGGTCAGCTGATCTATTCGTTTTGGGAAGAGGTGGGAAGTTAATGTTGTTGTTGCTAGGAGGAGGTACTTGTCTGTTGTTTCCGGTTTTGGGATTAGTACTTGATGATTTATTTTTGTTGTACTTAGATTCTTGGAAATACGAGCAGCCTCGAAAGTTAGCAGGGTGGTTGCCTCCGCAGTTGACACAGATTGCGGCAGTATTATTATCTTTATCGCAGGCGGAATAATGGTGGTTCCCTAAGCATTTTACACATCTTGGTTGTAGGCGACAATAATTCTTTGTGTGCCCATATCGTTGGCATCTGTGGCACTGAGGGGTGTTCCCTGAAATTCTTCTTGGCTCAACTGTTACTAAAGTGTGGCATAGAGTGTCAATTTTGTGTATTTCTTTGGCTTTCTCGTTTGCTGTAAGAAGTACTGCGCAAATCGGTATTGGTTGTTTATTTTTATTAAGAAGTCTGGTAATCCTCGTTATAGGGAGATTGTATTGGGCGAGTTCTTCTTGAATGTCTTTTTCTGTTAATGAGAGGGGCACATTTTTAATGACGACTGACAGAGGCCGTTCATTTGGATTTTGGTAGGTGTGAAAGGCTATGTTATTAGTTAGGTAATATTTAGCAAGAGTTCTGTAGTCTTTTTCCGAATTTAGCATAATCTTCAGAAATGTTCCGCTGAGGGCAGTGGTGTATTTATCAGTAACGATTTTACTGAGGTCGTCAATTACCTGTTTGTGATTTACCGTGAAACAATAAGAAAGCCGACCTGCGATTAATTAATAAAATAAGCAATGGTAGTAAAAATCGCAGATCAACCCCCCTACCATTTATACACCACGGCAGCTCTGAAAAACTGTTTCTTACTCACCGCGATGGCCGACTAGCTCAAATATCGGCGGCCTTAGATCGTAGGTTCAGATCATCAGCTATGTACCCTGGAATGTCTTCAAAAAAAGGAAAGGAAAATGGAAATGGGCGCCAGAAATCAAAAGATTTCAAATAACAAGAAGAAAAATAAATTGCAAGTGACTAGCGTTTAATTAATAATTAATAAAAGTTTTGAAATGTCAGTAATCAATAATCAGAACAATTAAAATGTAAATAATGTAATGACAAAATTGTGTATCTTAACTGAAGGTTTCGACACGCATAAAATTAAGAACCCCTTTCGGGTTATTTTAAAAACTTTACAAAAAAACACTCGTGGGATAAGCTTATCACAGTCATCTAATAAAACCTTCTGTTAGGCTATTGAAAATAAATAGGCGTGACTGTACCTTTTACAGAGGGTCGAAATACACATCAAAATAGCAACTTTAAAAACTGAGCATAAAACTTTAAATATTAAAATAACAGGATGTATGAAATTGAACATTACAGGTTAATAATGGCAAAACGTATGAATTTAAATTTTAAATATTGACGGGTTTAAAATACACAGATGTAAATTTCTGGTATTGAAAATAAGTCGAAGTAATATAAATCTCGGAGTAGCACTAACTAACCTCGAAACGTAAGCTGGACGTGAACGGCAATAATCATTGTTGAAGTCGCCGGGGAAGCGCCGAAAATTGCTGCAATAGCATCTTCAAACGGCAGCAAATACGCCGGACCCAGCAGGTGTCGAAAATGCGATAAGACTTGGCCTCCGAGATAAACTCGTTGTTGAAACGGATAATTAAGATTAAGAGCTAAGAAAGATATAATTAGTATGGAGATAATAAAACAGAAAAAGCGCAATCGTACCTGATTACAATCAGCCCTTAGAAAATACACTGCTCGTTGAAATTGGTTGAGCGCACGTAATTCGACATAATTAAAAACAAGGCTTAGCCTCGCCGGTATCGGCGGGCTCAAGCGAAGACAGCAAAGTGCCCGGACGAAGAATTTCGTTTCCTCGAGGAAGGCTCGCACTCTGATAAGAGATAGCGCGGGTCAGAGAGGGCATTGCGCAAACGATAAGAACTTGATGCAGGTGCAAAATGCGTTGGTTTGGAAAATTTACGAATTCGAAATGCAAAAGGAATTATAATTTAACTAAAAATATACAGGTTAAGCCTGAAATAATTGGATAAATGGCGAAACAATTAGGCAAAGCAAAAAAATTGTTTCAACCGGTCCGTGGAGAAAAATTGGCGGTATCTTAATCTTGTTCGCTTCTTTGGGGGGTTCTGGGGGAGTTTTGCTATTTTCAACTTGCTTCTCGGCGGTGTTGGGATCAACGTTTTCAGGCAGATAGAATTTATTTTGCGCTAGAAGTGCTTCATGGTTCCAAAGGTACTTCTTTTGTAAATCACTGATCGGCGGCGAGAGGTGGTCACTATTTCTTTTGGTGGTTGACATTGTGCCACCCCCGCAAGGGCGGACTAATTTAATTTAGATTTTCTTAAATATCGAAATGAGTTCGTATACGTTGTAAACAAAATTTCATGCAAATATAAATTGTGTTTGCAGATAAATCGCTCGGGGTCACGATAGCACTACGGTCACTTATCACATCCGTTCAGTACGAGCGTTGACACCGGACTTTGATTGTATAGTATAACAAAGCTAAATTTTGCAAGGAAAAGAAAATGACTAAATTAATATGACATAAAGCAATTGCAAACTTGAAGGTGTGGATAAACAAATAATTAAAATCTAGAAACTATCGACATAAGTAATAAAATTCACTTCGTTGGTTATATAAATAAAATTGAGTTTTCACAATGTTGAAATTGTATAATTATATTAATAGTTATTCGTTTCAAATGTAGAAAACGCTAGAGAACGTTAGTGAGAATATCCGTTGAGGTTGGGAAACACTTGACAAAATTTCTAGGAATCTGACTTCGAAATGCGAAATTTGTCAATATCAACGTCAATGAAAAAATTACTCATCGTGTAGTGCTAAACCTGTAATTTCCAGCAAGTTCTGATCTCGATTTTTATGTCTGGCTCCATTCAAGCGTCAATTTGGAGCAAGTAGGCGAAGATGTATCTGCTAGTTCGTGAAGAATTGCAAAATCCCGAAGAGATATGGCGGCGTGTTGCAACAGCTGAGCGATCCCGATCGCATTTTCCGCAATGCTTCTACGTTTGTAGCAGATTAATGGTGTTTATGATACCGGCGATGGATATTTGGATTACTTAATTATTTGATGCAACACTTAACATTTCGAAAAGCGCCTTTTAAGTGCGCTGCGGGTAATTGGCTGTATCGATCGGTTCACAATTTGTGCAGTTGTAGGTTAATTGCGAATCTAATTTTTAATGTTAGATTCTGAAGTTCTGAAGATTAAGGTTGGCTAAATATCGAATTCTTTTTCGTTGGCCATTAATTGATAATTCGTGCACGGTCTGTACTTTTAAACGTCATTTTAAAGCAGTTTGGCAAAACGCCGACTGCATGTACCAGCGGCCGTAAACAGTTTTGGAATTGCATTCTTGCAGATGACGTTGCATTATGGTAGGTTTGCTTATTTGATTAACTGTTTCTCACTTCAAGACTAAAATTGTGGAAAAACAAATCTGAATCTTTTTAATAGGCGCGTCAAACTTGCATAGTATCTATGAGTGCTGATTCATTACGGGAAAAAACTATTCACCTACCAATATGTCCACAATGTCTACTTTTGTATTTACAACTGCCCATTTAATACGTATGATGCCGTTCTCTAGTTCTGATTGACGTTTTGTAGGTAAATGAGGTTATCGATAATACAAAAAGGCGTTTGTGATTTAGTTAAACTTCCGACAAATGAAATAATTATACAGGCTGTTTCTTAAGTCGACCATGTGAATTTTGGAGGTACCAACATTGTAACGTAAAAAGAGGTCTAAAAAACTCGTTTAAGGTTTTTTGCCTCAAATCCGCAATTTTCTTATAAAACACGGTTAAAAATTTGAGAAAACGTTTTGAGAATCTCCGAATTTGTTATATAGCGGCATATTTTTTAAAGCAGTTCGCGGTTTTTTACTGTGCGCTGAACTTCGCCCCAGTATGTTATGTTGTATCTCTGTATATATATATATATATATATATATATATATTTATTAGAAATAAAGGCATATTATTATTATTATTATTATTATTAATAAAAACCTTAAAGTTGTCTACTATCCATTCACAAAATTCGTGATCTGTCAAAACGGTGTCAAGTTGGTACCTTGTTTAAATTCTGTTATGGAACTTCTGCTTGCTGATTTTGGCAGCACTGAAATTTTTGAAATTAAAAAACTTGACATCACACTTTTTTGTAACTTGCAATTCGCTCGAGTACACGTATCTCAACCTGTCAGGTCATTTTGGGCAGCTTACAACCATATAACTAACCATTCAAGCCTTTAGGGCAGCCTATTTATATTTCAAACCCGTTTCCAGCATTTTAACTTTTCATCACATATCCTAGCAATTTTAAATTCGAACACCCTGTAGTTTAGCGCAGTTACCTCGATTTGGGCCACACTTTATTTACTGACCCTTGCAAGTGGCTTTAGTTCCGCAACGCTGGTTTCAGGCGTGTTAAAAATTGCTGTTGGAGCAAATGAGGGGGCCTCGTCTTCCTTGTCACCCCGACATTATTTTGTTTTATCCGGTAAACGATGCCGCCTTCCCATTGGCCGCCGAGTCGCTTGGGAAAGTTTTCGTTCTTGGCGGCATTACTTTGTTTTCTTGCAAGCAGGCAGTTACCACAGAGTCGTTCGTTGAGATGCAAGGAGCGTGTAGTGGGCAGTGTTGAGTACCGTTGGTACGTGGGTGTTTGGGCATTCCGATGGCCGAGTTCTGCTTCACTGAGTGAGGGTTGACCCTTCTATCCCGATAAAACGGGGAACACACCTGCAGGACGTTTCTTGGCCTCACCGTCGTTTTGGTCTCATGAGAGAGACGCATTCCAGTTGACGCCCTTACAAGGCGGATTTCTGCCAGCATTCTCACGTGCCGCCCACGCTTTCGCACCTACGTCGCGTCGCCTCTGCAGGCATGTCGCTAGGTAACCTCTCGCCCTGACGCTCACGGATCGTCGAGATACAGGTATCTGTGTAATCAATTTATAACGTATTATCTGTCATTTATGTGTACTGAACTTATATTGTGTGTGTGCTAGTTTTACTGTGCGTTAATCACTGCCAGCAGAACGTATTAGTTGTCATTTATGTGCCCTAAACCCAGGCTAATTTATTGTGCTAATTAAATTAGTGCATTTTGATCACAGTTGTTGTAACTAATCAGCTGATATTTATGTGACTAAACCTTGCACACAGTGCTTGCTAATTTACTGTATTTTGGCCGTATTCGTTTGCCCCTAATTACTTGATATTAATGTGACTAAAGCTTGCACACATTGCTTGCTAATTTACTGTATTGTGGCCGTATTTGTAGTTAATTAGTCGATATTTAAGTGACCAAATCTGGCACCAGTTGTTTGCTAGACATCATTGCAAAGCTTAAAATTGCTTACTGTGATCTCTCGTTTAATGCACGAGGGCCGCTTTCCTTTGGTCGCCAATTATTGTTCTTGGGTCACGAACTTGGTGGCTCCGTCGCCGTCAATTTCAGTTTTAGGTACTGTCCGATCAAGGCCCGTTAGATTTAGGAGTTCATAGTAATGCCGCCCAGGGCCGGTTGTATAGTCAGCAATTATTTCGGCCATTGATATTGCAACCATTTATGTGTGACCATTTGCTGTTATGTTGTACTAGAAATAACGCGCTTCTCCAGCTGGGGCACTAAATTTAGGCATAGTGTAATCTTGGTAGCCTTGTAAATTACCCCTTTGTTAACGTCAGACCAATAGACGAATATTTGAACTAAGGCCTTATTATTGTGGTGAATCTGTGCATGCTCTTTTCAGGATAAATTTTCTGTGTAACGATTGATGTACGACGAAGTTTGAGAGTTGGAGCGACACAGGTAGGTCTGGCAACGCCGCCGCAGTGGCGACAAGGCCAAAATAGTTATTCAAGTATTTTTCCCGAAATTGTAATTCGAGTTCTACAGCTTCTCGAGTACTTTCCTGCCGTAGTACCCTGTTTATTTCTCGTCCCGTTTAATCGTCCAGGTCCGGTTGCACGAGTATACCCAGAGACAGACCTGGTGGCGCTCTTTTATTTCGACTTACCCTATATATGTCACGCCACGCTTGCCCAGTGACGTACCGTTTGAAGCACGCCCATCTCCCTGAGCGTATCAGCCGAGGCCTTTAGCCTGTTTTAACAAATCTCAGGGCGAGCGTGCCACCTTTTCCCGGACTTAACCAGTCGTACAATACTCACACTGCGTGGGCGTCGTTAAGTCATTTTGATACCGACCAAACTGTACGGTAGTGACTTAAACATTAGCACTGCGATAACGGAATACAGGACTTCTCAAGTTTTCATTAAATCGCTTTTACCTAATCGCGATCTATCCGAATCGGTACCATTTCGTCTAGAGGTTTTTACACTTAAAATTGTGTATATTCAGCGCTCACAAGGTGTTAAATGCAAAATTCAAGCTCTCGAAAACCCTCGCAAAAGGTTTTGTTAAATTTCAAAATGTTGAGTTACTGAACGCGACCAAAATTGCTAACAAAGGCAGTATTGCCAATCGAAGAAGATATTAAATACACAAAATGAAAATAACCCATTCCGCACACATATTGCACGAGGTGAACGTCGCAGATAGCTACACAGAACTTCCTAATTTCTCGGTAACATCGGTTATGAAGATTACCATTATTCAAGGTAGGCACATTGCATAAGCTTTCACGAAACTATCTCGAACGATATTTCTAGTTTACTAAATCGGAGTTACCTGACGATGCACAATACGGCACAGCGACGTCGACAGAACATCCGTGCAGGGTATTTACACGGAGATGTTGTCCACTAGTTGAAATAACCTTGAGGGCAACAGGTTCTTGCACTGGGGAAAAACCTCGTGGCTGTTACACTGGTGAGAAGCCGTGAATTCGAAGGCTACTACATGAGTTGAGGGTGCTCAGACTGTGTGGGGGTCCTGCAGGTGCTTGGCAAGCGACATCAATGACACAGGCATAATTGAACCCGAAAAGACGGAAAACGAAGTAGCAGTACTAATCTGAGGCTAAGAAACCTGGAATCACACGATATCGAACTCGATGTTCAAACGAACCACAAATAACATACCAGAAATGTTGGATGGCCTCGAGTGAGTAATTTTCAGAAATATATAATTATCCCAGTATAACTGGCCTCATTCCAGCAATTTCACACAGCATTTCCTAAGGCTGATCACAGAATTTACCAATAATTGTGGAATTACTTGATCCACATAAAGTGAAAATTCCAAATCGCATGCAGCCCCAGAAGGAAAAAAATCTCACCAAACCAGTCTCATAAACTGGCCGCCGGAAATCGTACTATCAACTATTTTTAAAACTATTATAATCCCCTAAATATCCAAGGATTTTCAAAATCATCCAAAAACCAAACCTCTAAACGGCATCTGTATGTATTTAAGCGAAAAAAAATCTTTAATGACATTCAGAAGGAATGTTTTGTTTTTCTGAAATTTTTCAAGACCCTACAAAAAAGCTTTTGTTCATTTTTACTTCCTTTTACAATAAAGGAAGTATTGGATTCACCCAAAAAATTCGAAATTGAGTTTTCAACAGATCTTCACGTTTTAGACTTCCCTAAACCCAAAAAACATATCTTTTTCATTGGTCTGTCTGCCTGTCTGTGTGTCTGTCTGTCTGTCTGTGTGTCTGTGAACAGAATATCTCCAAAACGAAAAGAGGTATGGCGTTGAAACTTCATATATAAGTGTTGTGTACTATGTAGATGAGACAGCAAGCTTTTGAAGAAAATCGCATAACCGGAAGTAGATGTTTCTTCATGTGATTTTTCAGTTTTTTTCGATGTTTTCAAAAACGGCTGTAACGATTTTTTTCAAACTTCTCATTTTTATTACATTTTGAATGTGTATTGATGTGAGATAGGTGATTTTCTAGTTGAATACTTCTAAAATGGGTTTATTTTGTTTTTTCTATTTTCGTTATTAACTTCTATTTTAAATAGAACACCCGGTATATTATTACATTTTTGAATTCAGCTTAACATTCTAGAGAAAATTTGTCTCTTTAACCAACGCTCTATTTTGTACCGTTTTTGCAGAATTTGTAATTTTTTAAAATCTTTGACAAATGTTTAAAAATTCAAAATCAAATTTTTGGCTAATTATAAGATCACTGTAAAAGGAAGTTGTGTGCGTGTATCACACCAGATTTTTAAAGTTATGTTTCATTTTTCCCCACACTTATCTTCCAAACTTTGTTTCTTTGCATTATTCAGCATTTTGTTTATTTTTATTCAATGTTGTTTATAAAGCTCATAGTCTTCACTGCATTTTGTTGTAAGGTAGCTGTGCCATAACCGTTTCTTTATCTTCAACTTTGATGGAATGTTACTTGATTACCAAGCTGTTTGTTTTGTCCTTGTCTTAATAGTTTTTTTTTGCACTACATACCTTTTCTGCTGCAGATATTTTTTTTTTTAACTTTTTTGCAATAGCTTCTGTTTTATCATCATATTTAACCCAGTCAACTTCGGACACTTCTATTTTTAAAAGGAATTGGTAGCTCAGTTGTACTTCCTCATGTTTTAGTTTGCGAGGCTGGATTGTTGTTACTGGATTTATGCTTTTACCCCCCTGCATATTTTTACATATTTGATTTTTTCCTTTTCTAAGCTTTATAAATGGGTTAAATTTTTGAAATTCGCTTTAAAAGTTCTGGATTTATTCTATTTTTCATTAAAAAACACTTGCTTTCTATCGCACACTGGGTATGTATGCATGATATATGAGTGAATTTTAAAAAACCGAATTATCTAATAAGGGCCGGCTTTACAAACCCAGGATAAAGTTATCCGGGGAAACGATTACTGTAACAAAGGAAACTATGACAATTATACCTCGGAGAACTTACTCTGGGTATATAGGTACATACTTGCATTGTAGAACCGGGCCTAAACAATCTATTATTTTGGTATAGGACATGTGGGCCATAGAAAATATTAAATGAAACGCTAAAGACTGCTAAGCAATAAAAAATAAAGTTACGGCCTTCAAAAATTCAAAAAGTTACGTGTCACAATAAAGTAACCCAACAACAGGTAGCGGAAAAATGTCACAGAATTAAAGCCCCGTAAAAAAATCACTCGCAAAAAAAAAACACCAGAAAGAGTCGCCGGAAAAAAAGTTCTTCGGGAAATGAATCACTCGGAAAAAAAGTCACCTGAAATGAGGTCACCGGAAAAAAGTCACTCGGAAAAAAGTCACCGGAAACAAAACCACTGGAAAAAAAGTTGTCGAAACACACAAGAAACGCCGTCGCCGTGTTTATTATTTTTAAAAATCCCTTACATTTTTACTTCCCTCGACTAAAAGACTAAGGAAGTATTGTAGTCGTGAAAACGCGCTATCTGAGATTTCTTCAGATCTTCACGTTTTAAGGTCCCTAGATGATAAAAAACATGTTTTTTCAATTTCGCCGTCTTTCCGTCTGCCTGTTGGCGATATAGCGTTAAACTATTTGTTAAAGGAAAACGATATTTTGCATCTCATAAACAAAATGAGGCAAAAACTGGCCGTGGATACTACAAAGATATTGCAAAATAAAGCTGGTATACCAATTATCAGTACATATAGTACTGTATGTAGCATGTAGTTAGATTATAGATGGTATACAATAAAATCAAATATTGTTATTGCACTACTTATGAATTTTTTTTTCTTTCCTGGTGACTTTTTTCCGGAGCTTTCTTCTTGATGCCTTTCTTCCGGTGACTTTCTTTCCAGTGACTTTTATTCCGGGTGACTTTTTTTGCGGTGGCAACACAGATACTTAGTCAATCGCATCGTCAACTGATACTCCAAAAAGTTTTGGGTACAAGCGTATTTCACAAATCAAGTGCCCTGTGACTTTTTGAATAAGTGTCGGTAAGCCCAAATACTAGTGGTATTTAAAAGTATCAGAGCATATGATATAATGAACGTTTAATGCGGAAAATTCAGTTTCGTTGACTTAGCATTTTAAAATAAATGAACGATTAAAAATAAAAATTAAATGTTTTTATTGAAACTGTATATCTGAACTTAATTTTTAAATGCCATATTTTTCTTTTTAGAAATAAAGGTAGTTTATTTCTGACATTTTAGATTAATTCTACAGTAAAACAATTGAAAAATATATTTCTAAAACTAATTTTAAATGATGCACAAACTTTTTGAGAAATCAATAATGAAACAGTATTTAATTTGTTGCGAATTTTTCGGAAGACGCTGTATACAAAAATTTTACAGATCTACTTGTTTATTCATTCTTTATGTGAAATTTCAATATACCTATAAGTGCATTTCAAAATCACCTTGTATACGCGTCTTCTTAAGAGTGGCACATTTTTTATAATACCACTTATAGAACTTAAAATATTTGAATTTCAAATGGCAAAGTGTTAATCTTTTACTAATTATAATAAGGGTCTCTTAATGGGTATTTTATCATTTTTGTTAAATAACATGAATTAATGAAAAACGCAGAGTAACATTTGTAAGAATACTCTATTCTCGTTATCAAAGTATTGTACCCTTTTTGATGTATGTAGTCAAGATATGTAAGTTCTTAATACCATTCCAGTAATTTAATGTGTTTCTCATCTGCATTCTTTTAGGTAGGTCTTCTAATTAAAGTTAATCCACCATAAAATCCTGCTATTATCGATCTTTTGGAGGGAATAATATTCGCAGATAGATTTTGCTTATATCGGCGGTCGAAACAAATATGTGCAATCTAAATCTAAGAGTAATTAAAAGCAAGTCATCTTGAAGTTTTGGCCCAACCATTAATGTTTTATTTAAACTAATCCAGAGCTGGGTAGTAATTAATTACTTTGTAATTAAATTACCAATTATATTTCTTTTTGTTTATTTGCCTTGGAATTGAATTACTTTTCAAAATGCGGTAATTGTAATTGGGAATTGCCATTTTTGTTAAAAAGTACTTGAAAATTACTTCTTGAAAGTAGTTAATTACTACATTCAATTACTCAATTACTTTTGTGTAATTAAATTACTCTAAAGTATTTAAATTACTTTACAAGTATTTGAATTACCTGTGGTAATTGAAATTACTCGAGGTAATTGAATTACTTTGTGGTATTTCAATTACTAAATTACTGACTTAGATAGGGTGCCGAATCCTCAAAACGCAAAAATAAGAAAAGGTCTTATTAAGTTACATATTAAGCAAATCGCAATAGGGCATTGCCGACTCAATAGAAGCCTAATTTATTATTTCCTCTGACGAGTCGAATAACAGCAACTTTGCATTTTGTACGACACCTGCACGAGCTTCTAGTGAGTTTATGTAGATGTGATTGTAGCTTGTAGTAGTGACACTAATATTTATTGTGCAAGACGATAAAACTATATTTGTGGTAAGTACATTACAGATACAATACCTACGGTAAAAATATAATTTAAAATAGCTTCATTAGACGATATTGGTTCATAATAATTTCAATCTGCTTGTTTTAAACGATGTAATAGCATAGGGGTACACTGCCGTGCAAGTGTAACAGCACCAATAGGTATAATTAAATATGATAAGATTTTGAAATTTGAAGTAAAAATATGAAAGCAACCCGGGCAATTTAATTGTCAAGCGTTGACAGTAATTTTATGAAATAAGTAGGTACGTATTTTTACCCGTTTCTTATACGGTTGTGTTCAAAAACAAATTACAGAAGGGTTGGCCATATAATATAAAAGTAATGTCAACAGCAAGCTTTAGAATTCATTAACTGTCATCACTGTTGTTGCTGTCATAAGTTTATATTACACGCTGATATCGTGACTGAAAATTCTAAAAATTGCTGTCGACATTAGTTTTATTTACTATGGCCAACCCTTATGTAATTTCTTTTTGAACACATGGTATAAAGGTCTCTTGAATGTAAAACTGTCTTCATTGTTACGTGCTTGAGCAAATGTCTTTTGTTTTTGTAGTTGATGTACAACTTCTTATTTCAATCAGCCGTTTTCAACTAGGTTTATCAGTTACCTGTCAACTTTCAACAGGCCCTGATCAACACCAAATTGATAGTTTGTTTTAAAATTTCAAAAGTTAGCTAACATATTTTTTATAGCTTGTATGTGTATTACTAGGGAGGAAAATGTATCATTCCTTTCCGCGGATGTAGTTTTAATTATTCAGTGTTAGCGAGAGCAGTATCTAATCAATTTTAATCATGCAAGGGAGTAAATGACGTTTTAGTCCAGAGTTATACATACAACACTTTTACATTTTATGATGAGACTATCTCTTGTATTCAGCTGAATTCAAAAATATTTAAATATGAAAACCAGGAGGATAGTTGATTTATTATTAATCACATTGCCTTCTGTCACTAACCGCAATGGAAGTCAATGTATTATATTTCCTTCCACTGCCATTGAAAACCGACCAGGGAACCAAACGTATATTTTCGGGAAACCCGTAACAGATGACAGAAAATACAACTTTCGTATAAAGGGGTAAAAAAATTACTTTCGAACTGAGCCAACAAAAAGTGCTCAAGTTGCGTCAATTGAATCACCCCGTAGTGTTCTTCTACAAAATCTAAATAAAAAATTGCTGTCAAACAATTTAGAAATCCAATGCTCCACCTTGTATACTTAGGTAAGTTACATATTTTCGTTAAGCGTATTTAATAGTAGATTGTTCTACAAGTTAAGAAAAGTGGAAGTTCTTTTTTATCCCTCATGTGGTTTGTTTGGTTTGGCCTTACGGGCCTCGGCAACTAAATCCACAATCGTGATAGAAAGCTCAACTTCAGTGATAATCTATGTGGAAACTAATATAAAAAAAATATATAAATTTGAACTTCCAAGTCCTTATACCTTCTTACTGAAGGGACTTTGTACTAAGGTATATTAGGTTTAATCGATTTTTTATAACATAAGGAATCTATAACCAATCGGTGTCCCATTCCTTTTGGGACACCCTGTATAATTGTTATCCTTGACTTTATTTATTTACTTATATCTTACATCAAAACAAACTAAAAACTTTTGGTTTTGGTGAACGGTGCATGTAGCTACAAGATTTAATTATCAAAAAACCTGCAAGAGTGAAAGAATGTAGGTTACTATAGTTAACGAAACATAAAAATTAAGCATTTTTAGATTTTGATTACGAATCGACAGGACACTAGTGATAGTTGCAACTTCAAGAAAGTTCTACTAAATACAACTACCTATATGACAATAATTTTTATTGAAAGTAATTGATGTTGTACAATTACAATTACTAAGTAGTTGGTAATTGAATTACTATTTTCTGTAAGTAATTGAATCTCTGCTAATTAAATTACTGCATTGGGAGGTAATTGGTAATTAGTAATTAATTACTTTTTGGAAGTAATTTGCCCAGCTGTGAACTAATTCCAGATAAATACAGCCGATTCTTTAAACTTCACCAGTAGTTTTTTGGATTTACTTGATTCCTTTATTACTGGGTGATGCGGCATTGGGTTCATTTAATTTTGATACCGGAACCAATTCCATATGGCTAAGTTTTTGATAGTCGTTCATAAATGACTATACTTTGTTATATTAAGGAATTTCTATTTAATTTAGTCTTTAAAATTGAAAATCGCCTACTAGCCATTTCTTTTGTTAATAAGCCGATTAGCCAATATTGGAGGGATTAATTTTGAATCACAGTTTTATTACCTGCTGGCACTGTTTCGTCGAAATCTGTTTGCAAAATGTGCTTCATGTTGTACTTTTCATGGAAAACTTTAGAAAGGCTGAAGATTTTTCTATTTCCCCGAATTTTTGAATTAACTTACTAAACAACAAATTGTTTTCTCAAAATTTTAACGGTGTTTTATAAGAGAATTACCGATCTGAGACAAAAAACCTTAAACGAGTTTTTCAGACCTCTTTTTACGTTACAATGTTGGTACCTCCAGAATTTACATGGCCGACTTAAGACACACTGTATAATTATTTCATATGTCGGAAGTTTAATTTAGAGACCCTGTATACAAAGTAAAATAAGAGATGGGACAAGTGGAACCAGTTTTCAAGGATAAATTGATTAATTGCTATGTTTTTGAAAGAATGTTTCAAGATGTTGCCATTACCACACTGACGTTAACCTAAAATGTCAAATTTCTAAATGTCAAATTATGGAAATAATTGTTCGTTATTAATAAAAATTCCTTCTGGTTTAGATAAAGTAGGATAGATATTACGCATTGTATCTAGTTCTTAAATACCAATTTACATTTCATTACATTTTCTTTCTAAGTCAAAATCTCAAATTTTAAAATAAATACTAAAACTGGTACTACACTAGATGAAGTGCAAACTCACCCGTACACATAGGTAAGCTTCTCAGAAAATTTCACTTTGACTGAAAGGACTGTAATAAATGAAAAGCTTTTTACCGTCTAATAATAAAAGTTCAGAAGTTAAACACAATATTATGTTCCATTTAGCTTGAATAGTGGTTGTGTCGCTTTTAATTTAATGTAATTGCACTCAGATAGTAATAACGTTTCCGTTGTATTTTAAATTTCACGTTCATCTCCACTATACCTTATTTTGAAAAAATTTCTAAAATACTTTGCAACACAAATTCGTGAATTTTTGCTGAACTCTTTTATATTGAATTATTGATTTCTGAATCACTCTCGCAACTGTGCAAATGGAATGATGATTGCACTGCGTCATATTTTAGTTTTGCTAATTGCGATTTTGCCTATGTATAGTTACAAACTAGTATGGTGTATAATTTTCTTTGCATAATCTGTACGCTTTTCACACTTCAAGTTCTTAATAACAGGCCTTTCTATCAATATTCACATATAAGGGTCATTTTATCAAAACCTTAACACAATTTCTTACATCCAACTGCTAAACAGCCAGTCATTCAAGTTAAAGTTACGAACAATAACGTATAAAAACCTTATTTATCTTCATATAAAGGAAATGTCGGCATTAATCATTTCTGCCATGGAAAATGGTTCCAACCAATCCGCATTAATCATCTGTATTTCCCGTTTCTAATCTTAATATACAGGGTCTCTAGTTTAACTAAATCACAAACGCCTTTTTATATCTATTATCGATAATATCACTTACCTATAAAACGTCAATCGTGACTAGAGAACGGCATCATAAGTATTAAATGGGCAGTTGTAAATACAAAATTAGACATTGTGGACATATTGGTAGGTGTAGAATTAATTGCACCCATTAATAGTTTGTTCCCGTAATGAATCAGCACTCATAGGTACTAAGCAAGTTTGCCGCGACTATTAAAAAGATTCAGATTTGTTTTTCCATAATTTTAGTCTTGAAGTGAGAAACAGTTAATCAAATAAACAAACCTACCATATTGCAACGTCATCTACAAGAATGCAATTAATTTCAAAACTGTTTACTGTCGCTGGTACATGCAGTCGGCGTTTTGGTTATGACAGCGATTACCTTGCAAGACATCTCGCCGAACGGCCAAACTGCCGACTCCAAACGCGGTCGGCGTTTTGGGCGACGCTCGTACTAGCGTTCTAGGCCATTTTGCCGAATGGCCAAAGTGCCGAATAGATGTGCAGTCGGCATCTTGAGCTAAATATAAATTTTGATTCGTGTTCGGCTCCGACGCTCACCTCACGAACGATGTGACGACGGTCAGCGTCGTTCGGCGTTTTGGACATAGTCGGCAGAATGGCAGTCGGCGGTTTGGACATAGTCAGCAGCATGGCAGTCCGCGTTTTGGACATAGTCGGCAAAATCACAGTCGGCGTTTTGGACATAGTCGGCAGAATGGCAGTCGGCGTTTTGGACATAGTCGGCAAAATGGCAGTCGGCGTTTTGGACATAGTCGGCAGAATGGCAGTCGGCGTTTTGGACATAGTCGGCAAAATCACAGTCGGCGTTTTGGACATAGTCGGCAGAATGGCAGTCGGCGTTTTGGACATGGTCGGCAAAATCACAGTCGGCGTTTTGGACATAGTCGGCAGAATGGCAGTCGGCGTTTTGGACATAGTCGGCAAAATGGCAGTCGGCGTTTTGGACATAGTCGGCAGAATGGCAGTCGGCCTTTTGGACATAGTCGGCGGAATGGTAGTCGGCGTTTTGGACATAGTCGGCAGAATGGCAGTCGGCGTTTTGGACATAGTCGGCGGAATGGCAGTCGGCGTTTTGGACATAGTCGGCAGAATGGCAGTCGGCGTTTTGAACATAGTCGGCGTTTTGGACATAGTCGGCAGAATGGCAGTCGGCGTTTTGGACATAGTCGGCGGAATGGTAGTCGGCGTTTTGGACATAGTCGGCGGAATGATAGTCGGCGTTTTGGACATAGTCGGCAGAATGGCGGTCGGCGTTTTGGACATAGTCGGCGGAATGGTAGTCGGCGTTTTGGACATAGTCGGCAGAATGGCAGTCGGCGTTTTGGACATAGTCAGCAGCATGGCAGTCGGCGTTTTGGACATAGTCGGCAAAATCACAGTCGGCGTTTTGGACATAGTCGGCAGAATGGCAGTCGGCGTTTTGAACAAAGTCGGCGTTTTGGACATAGTCGGCAGAATGGCAGTCGGCGTTTTGGACATAGTCGGCGGAATGGTAGTCGGCGTTTTGGACATAGTCGGCGGAATGATAGTCGGCGTTTTGGACATAGTCGGCAGAATGGCGGTCGGCGTTTTGGACATAGTCGGCAGAATGGCAGTCGGCGTTTTGGACATAGTCGGCAAAATGGCAGTCGGCGTTTTGGACATAGTCGGCAGAATGGCAGTCGGCGTTTTGGACATAGTCGGCAAAATCACAGTCGGCGTTTTGGACATAGTCGGCAGAATGGCAGTCGGCGTTTTGGACATAGTCGGCAAAATCACAGTCGGCGTTTTGGACATAGTCGGCAGAATGGCAGTCGGCGTTTTGGACATAGTCGGCAAAATGGCAGTCGGCGTTTTGGACATAGTCGGCAGAATGGCAGTCGGCCTTTTGGACATAGTCGGCGGATTGGTAGTCGGCGTTTTGGACATAGTCGGCAGAATGGCAGTCGGCGTTTTGGACATAGTCGGCGGAATGGCAGTCGGCGTTTTGGACATAGTCGGCAGAATGGCAGTCGGCGTTTTGAACAAAGTCGGCGTTTTGGACATAGTCGGCAGAATGGCAGTCGGCGTTTTGGACATAGTCGGCGGAATGGTAGTCGGCGTTTTGGACATAGTCGGCGGAATGATAGTCGGCGTTTTGGACATAGTCGGCAGAATGGCGGTCGGCGTTTTGGACATAGTCGGCGGAATGGTAGTCGGCGTTTTGGACATAGTCGGCAGAATGGCAGTCGGCGTTTTGGACATAGTCAGCAGCATGGCAGTCGGCGTTTTGGACATAGTCGGCAAAATCACAGTCGGCGTTTTGTACATAGTCGGCAGAATGGCAGTCGGCGTTTTGGACATAGTCGGCAAAATGGCAGTCGGCGTTTTGGACATAGTCGGCAGAATGGCAGTCGGCCTTTTGGACATAGTCGGCGGAATGGCAGTCGGCGTTTTGGACATAGTCGGCGGAATGGTAGTCGGCGTTTTGGACATAGTCGGCAAAATGGCAGTCGGCGTTTTGGACATAGTCGGCAGAATGGCAGTCGGCGTTTTGGACATAGTCGGCAAAATGACAGTCGGCGTTTTGGACATAGTCGGCAGAATGGCAGTCGGCCTTTTGGACATAGTCGGCGGAATGGCAGTCGGCGTTTTGGACATAGTCGGCGGAATGGTAGTCGGCGTTATGGACATAGTCGGCGGAATGGTAGTCGGCGTTTTGGACATAGTCGGCAGAATGGCAGTCGGCGTTTTGGACATAGTCGGCAAAATGGCAGTCGGCGTTTTGGACATAGTCGGCAGAATGGCAGTCGGCCTTTTGGACATAGTCGGCGGAATGGAAGTCGGCGTTTTGGACATAGTCGGCAGAATGGCAGTCGGCGTTTTGGACATAGTCGGCGGAATGGTAGTCGGCGTTTTGGACATAGTCGGCAGTATGGCAGTCGGCGTTTTGGACATAGTCGGCGGAATGGCAGTCGGCGTTTTGGACATAGTCGGCAGAATGGCAGTCGGCGTTTTGGACATAGTCGGCAGAATGGCAGTCGGCGTTTTGAACATAGTCGGCAGAATGGCAGTCGGCGTTTTGGACATAGTCGGCGGAATGGTAGTCGGCGTTTTGGACATAGTCGGCAGAATGGCAGTCGGCGTTTTGGACATAGTCGGCAGAATGGCAGTCGGCGTTTTGGACATAGTCGGCAGAATGGCAGTCGGCGTTTTGGACATAGTCGGCGGAATGGTAGTCGGCGTTTTGGACATAGTCGGCAGAATGGCAGTCGGCGTTTTGGACATAGTCGGCGGAATGGCAGTCGGCGTTTTGTACATAGTCGGCAGAATGGCAGTCGGCGTTTTGGACATAGTCTGCGGAATGGTAGTCGGCGTTTTGGACATAGTCGGCAGAATGGCAGTCGGCGTTTTGGACATAGTCGGCAGAATGGCAGTCGGCGTTTTGGACATAGTCGGCGGAATGGTAGTCGGCGTTTTGGACATAGTCGGCAGAATGGCAGTCGGCGTTTTGGACATAGTCGGCGGAATGGCAGTCGGCGTTTTGGACATAGTCGGCAGAATGGCAGTCGGCGTTTTGGACATAGTCGGCGGAATGGCAGTCGGCGTTTTGGACATAGTCGGCAGAATGGCAGTCGGCGTTTTGGACATAGTCCGCGGAATGGCAGTCGGCGTTTTGGACATAGTCGGCGGAATGGTAGTCGGCGTTTTGGACATAGTCGGCAGAATGGCAGTCGACCTTTTGGACATAGTCGGCGGAATGGCAGTCTGCGTTTTGGACATAGTCGGCGGAATGGTAGTCGGCGTTTTGGACATAGTCGGCAGAATGGCAGTCGGCGTTTTGGACATAGTCGGCAGAATGGCAGTCGGCGTTTTGGACATAGTCGGCGGAATGGTAATCGGCGTTTTGGACATAGTCGGCAGAATGGCAGTCGGCGTTTTGGACATAGTCGGCAGAATGGCAGTCGGCGTTTTGGACATAGTCGGCGGAATGGCAGTCGGCGTTTTGGACATAGTCGGCGGAATGGCAGTCGGCGTTTTGGACATAGTCGGCGGAATGGCAGTCGGCGTTTTGGACATAGTCGGCAGAATGGCAGTCGGCGTTTTGGACAAAGTCGGCAGAATAGCAGTCGGCGTTTTGGACATAGTCGGTGGAATGGTAGTCGGCGTTTTGGACATAGTCGGCGTTTTGGAGATAGTCGGCAGAATGGCAGTCGGCGTTTTGGACATAGTCGGCAGAATGGCACTCGGCGTTTTGGACATAGTCGGCGGAATGGCAGTCGGCGTTTTGGACATAGTCGGCGGAATGGTTGTCGGCGTTTTGGACATAGTCGGCAGAATGGCAGTCGGCGTTTTGGACAAAGTCGGCAGAATAGCAGTCGGCGTTTTGGACATAGTCGGTGGAATGGTAGTCGGCGTTTTGGACATAGTCGGCGTTTTGGAGATAGTCGGCAGAATGGCAGTCTGCGATTTGGACATAGTCGGCAAATTGGCAGTCGGCGTTTTGGACATAGTCGGCAAAATGGCAGTCGGCGTTTTGGTCGAATTATCGGTTTGGCGTTTTGGACAGTCCACGTTTTACCGAATGGCCAAAGTGCCGACTAGATCTGCAGTCGGCGTTTTGGACCAAATACAATTTTAGATTTATATTCGGCTCCGACGCCGAGCCCACGAACGACGTGAGGTCAGTTGGCGTCGATCGGCGTTTTGGACACGGTCTTAAGAATGGCAGTCGACGTTTTGGGCCTAGTCGGCGGAATGGTAGTCGGCGTTTTGGACATAGTCGGCGGAATGATAGTCGGCGTTTTGGACATAGTCGGCAGAATGGCGGTCGGCGTTTTGGACATAGTCGGCGGAATGGCAGTCGGCGTTTTGGACATAGTCGGCAGAATGGCAGTCGGCGTTTTGGACATAGTCGGCAGAATGGCAGTCGGCGTTTTGAACATAGTCGGCAGAATGGCAGTCGGCGTTTTGGACATAGTCGGCGGAATGGTAGTCGGCGTTTTGGACATAGTCGGCAGAATGGCAGTCGGCGTTTTGGACATAGTCGGCAGAATGGCAGTCGGCGTTTTGGACATAGTCGGCAGAATGGCAGTCGGCGTTTTGGACATAGTCGGCGGAATGGTAGTCGGCGTTTTGGACATAGTCGGCAGAATGGCAGTCGGCGTTTTGGACATAGTCGGCAAAATGACAGTCGGCGTTTTGGACATAGTCGGCAGAATGGCAGTCGGCCTTTTGGACATAGTCGGCGGAATGGCAGTCGGCGTTTTGGACATAGTCGGCGGAATGGTAGTCGGCGTTTTGGACATAGTCGGCAAAATGGCAGTCGGCGTTTTGGACATAGTCGGCAGAATGGCAGTCGGCCTTTTGGACATAGTCGGCGGAATGGAAGTCGGCGTTTTGGACATAGTCGGCGGAATGATAGTCGGCGTTTTGGACATAGTCGGCAGAATGGCGGTCGGCGTTTTGGACATAGTCGGCGGAATGGCAGTCGGCGTTTTGGACATAGTCGGCAGAATGGCAGTCGGCGTTTTGGACATAGTCGGCAGAATGGCAGTCGGCGTTTTGAACATAGTCGGCAGAATGGCAGTCGGCGTTTTGGACATAGTCGGCGGAATGGTAGTCGGCGTTTTGGACATAGTCGGCAGAATGGCAGTCGGCGTTTTGGACATAGTCGGCAGAATGGCAGTCGGCGTTTTGGACATAGTCGGCAGAATGGCAGTCGGCCTTTTGGACATAGTCGGCGGAATGGTAGTCGGCGTTTTGGACATAGTCGGCGGAATGATAGTCGGCGTTTTGGACATAGTCGGCAGAATGGCGGTCGGCGTTTTGGACATAGTCGGCGGAATGGCAGTCGGCGTTTTGGACATAGTCGGCAGAATGGCAGTCGGCGTTTTGGACATAGTCGGCAGAATGGCAGTCGGCGTTTTGAACATAGTCGGCAGAATGGCAGTCGGCGTTTTGGACATAGTCGGCGGAATGGTAGTCGGCGTTTTGGACATAGTCGGCAGAATGGCAGTCGGCGTTTTGGACATAGTCGGCAGAATGGCAGTCGGCGTTTTGGACATAGTCGGCAGAATGGCAGTCGGCGTTTTGGACATAGTCGGCGGAATGGTAGTCGGCGTTTTGGACATAGTCGGCAGAATAGCAGTCGGCGTTTTGGACATAGTCGGCAAAATGGCAGTCGGCGTTTTGGTCGAATTATCGGTTTGGCGTTTTGGACAGTCCACGTTTTACCGAATGGCCAAAGTGCCGACTAGATCTGCAGTCGGCGTTTTGGACCAAATACAATTTTAGATTTATATTCGGCTCCGACGCCGAGCCCACGAACGACGTGAGGTCAGTTGGCGTCGATCGGCGTTTTGGACACGGTCTTAAGAATGGCAGTCGACGTTTTGGGCCTAGTCGGCGGAATGGTAGTCGGCGTTTTGGACATAGTCGGCGGAATGATAGTCGGCGTTTTGGACATAGTCGGCAGAATGGCGGTCGGCGTTTTGGACATAGTCGGCGGAATGGTAGTCGGCGTTTTGGACATAGTCGGCAGAATGGCAGTCGGCGTTTTGGACATAGTCAGCAGCATGGCAGTCGGCGTTTTGGACATAGTCGGCAAAATCACAGTCGGCGTTTTGTACATAGTCGGCAGAATGGCAGTCGGCGTTTTGGACATAGTCGGCAAAATGGCAGTCGGCGTTTTGGACATAGTCGGCAAAATGGCAGTCGGCGTTTTGGACATAGTCGGCAGAATGGTAGTCGGCCTTTTGGACATAGTCGGCGGAATGGCAGTCGGCGTTTTGGACATAGTCGGCGGAATGGTAGTCGGCGTTTTGGACATAGTCGGCAAAATGGCAGTCGGCGTTTTGGACATAGTCGGCAGAATGGCAGTCGGCGTTTTGGACATAGTCGGCAAAATGGCAGTCGGCGTTTTGGACATAGTCGGCAGAATGGCAGTCGGCCTTTTGGACATAGTCGGCGGAATGGAAGTCGGCGTTTTGGACATAGTCGGCAGAATGGCAGTCGGCGTTTTGGACATAGTCGGCGGAATGGTAGTCGGCGTTTTGGACATAGTCGGCAGAATGGCAGTCGGCGTTTTGGACATAGTCGCCGGAATGGCAGTCGGCGTTTTGGACATAGTCGGCAGAATGGCAGTCGGCGTTTTGGACATAGTCGGCAGAATGGCAGTCGGCGTTTTGGACATAGTCGGCGGAATGGTAGTCGGCGTTTTGGACATAGTCGGCAGAATGGCAGTCGGCGTTTTGGACATAGTCGGCAGAATGGCAGTCGGCGTTTTGGACATAGTCGGCAGAATGGCAGTCGGCGTTTTGGACATAGTCGGCGGAATGGTAGTCGGCGTTTTGGACATAGTCGGCAGAATGGCAGTCGGCGTTTTGGACATAGTCGGCGGAATGGCAGTCGGCGTTTTGGTCGAATTATCGGTTCGGCGTTTTGGACAGTCCACGTTTTACCGAATGGCCAAAGTGCCGACTAGATCTGCAGTCGTTTTGGACCAAATACAATTTTAGATTTATATTCGGCTCCGACGCCGAGCCCACGAACGACGTGAGGTCAGTTGGCGTCGATCGGCGTTTTGGACACTGTCTTAAGAATGGCAGTCGACGTTTTGGGCCTAGTCGGCGGAATGGTAGTCGGCGTTTTGGACATAGTCGGCGGAATGATAGTCGGCGTTTTGGACATAGTCGGCGGAATGGTAGTCGGCGTTTTGGACATAGTCGGCAGAATGGCAGTCGGCGTTTTGGACATAGTCGGCAAAATGGCAGTCGGCGTTTTGGACATAGTCGGCAAAATGGCAGTCGGCGTTTTGGACATAGTCGGCAGAATGGCAGTCGGCCTTTTGGACATAGTCGGCGGAATGGCAGTCGGCGTTTTGGACATAGTCGGCGGAATGGTAGTCGGCGTTTTGGACATAGTCGGCAAAATGGCAGTCGGCGTTTTGGACATAGTCGGCAGAATGGCAGTCGGCGTTTTGGACATAGTCGGCAAAATGGCAGTCGGCGTTTTGGACATAGTCGGCAGAATGGCAGTCGGCCTTTTGGACATAGTCGGCGGAATGGCAGTCGGCGTTTTAGACATAGTCGGCGGAATGGTAGTCGGCGTTTTGGACATAGTCGGCAAAATGGCAGTCGGCGTTTTGGACATAGTCGGCAGAATGGCAGTCGGCCTTTTGGACATAGTCGGCGGAATGGAAGTCGGCGTTTTGGACATAGTCGGCAGAATGGCAGTCGGCGTTTTGGACATATTCGGCGGAATGGTAGTCGGTGTTTTGGACATAGTCGGCAGAATGGCAGTCGGCGTTTTGGACATAGTCGGCGGAATGGCAGTCGGCGTTTTGGACATAGTCGGCAGAATGGCAGTCGGCGTTTTGGACATAGTCGGCAGAATGGCAGTCGGCGTTTTGGACATAGTCGGCAGAATGGCAGTCGGCGTTTTGGACATAGTCGACGGAATGGTAGTCGGCGTTTTGGACATAGTCGGCAGAATGGCAGTCGGCGTTTTGGACATAGTCGGCAGAATGGCAGTCGGCGTTTTGGACATAGTCGGCAGAATGGCAGTCGGCGTTTTGGACATAGTCGGCGGAATGGTAATCGGCGTTTTGGACATAGTCGGCAGAATGGCAGTCGGCGTTTTGGACATAGTCGGCGGAATGGCACTCGGCGTTTTGGACATAGTCGGCAGAATGGCAGTCGGTGTTTTGGACATAGTCTGCGGAATGGTAGTCGGCGTTTTGGACATAGTCGGCAGAATGGCACTCGGCGTTTTGGACATAGTCGGCAGAATGGCTGTCGGCGTTTTGGACATAGTCGGCGGAATGGTAGTCGGCGTTTTGGACATAGTCGGCAGAATGGCAGTCGGCGTTTTGGACATAGTCGGCGGAATGGCAGTCGGCTTTTTGGACATAGTCGGCAGAATGGCAGTCGGCGTTTTGGACATAGTCGGCGGAATGGCAGTCGGCGTTTTGGACATAGTCGGCAGAATGGCAGTCGGCGTTTTGGACATAGTCCGCGGAATGGCAGTCGGCGTTTTGGACATAGTCGGCGGAATGGTAGTCGGCGTTTTGGACATAGTCGGCGGAATGGCAGTCGGCGTTTTGGACATAGTCGGCGGAATGGTAGTCGGCGTTTTGGACATAGTCGGCAGAATGGCAGTCGGCGTTTTGGACATAGTCGGCAGAATGGCAGTCGGCGTTTTGGACATAGTCGGCGGAATGGTAATCGGCGTTTTGGACATAGTCGGCAGAATGGCAGTCGGCGTTTTGGACATAGTCGGCAGAATGGCAGTCGGCGTTTTGGACATAGTCGGCGGAATGGCAGTCGGCGTTTTGGACATAGTCGGCAGAATGGCAGTCGGCGTTTTGGACAAAGTCGGCAGAATAGCAGTCGGCCTTTTGGACATAGTCGGTGGAATGGTAGTCGGCGTTTTGGACATAGTCGGCGTTTTGGAGATAGTCGGCAGAATGGCAGTCTGCGTTTTGGACATAGTCGGCAGAATGGCAGTCGGCGTTTTGGACATAGTCGGCAGAATAGCAGTCGGCGTTTTGGACATAGTCGGCAAAATGGCAGTCGGCGTTTTGGTCGAATTATCGGTTCGGCGTTTTGGACAGTCCACGTTTTACCGAATGGCCAAAGTGCCGACTAGATCTGCAGTCGGCGTTTTGGACCAAATACAATTTTAGATTTATATTCGGCTCCGACGCCGAGCCCACGAACGACGTGAGGTCAGTTGGCGTCGATCGGCGTTTTGGACACGGTCTTAAGAATGGCAGTCGACGTTTTGGGCCTAGTCGGCGGAATGGTAGTCGGCGTTTTGGACATAGTCGGCGGAATGATAGTCGGCGTTTTGGACATAGTCGGCAGAATGGCGGTCGGCGTTTTGGACATAGTCGGCGGAATGGTAGTCGATGTTTTGGACATAGTCGGCAGAATGGCAGTCGGCGTTTTGGACATAGTCAGCAGCATGGCAGTCGGCGTTTTGGACATAGTCGGCAAAATCACAGTCGGCGTTTTGTACATAGTCGGCAGAATGGCAGTCGGCGTTTTGGACATAGTCGGCAAAATGGCAGTCGGCGTTTTGGACATAGTCGGCGGAATGGTAGTCGGCGTTTTGGACATAGTCGGCAGAATGGCAGTCGGCGTTTTGGACATAGTCAGCAGCATGGCAGTCGGCGTTTTGGACATAGTCGGCAAAATCACAGTCGGCGTTTTGTACATAGTCGGCAGAATGGCAGTCGGCGTTTTGAACAAAGTCGGCGTTTTGGACATAGTCGGCAGAATGGCAGTCGGCGTTTTGGACATAGTCGGCGGAATGGTAGTCGGCGTTTTGGACATAGTCGGCGGAATGATAGTCGGCGTTTTGGACATAGTCGGCAGAATGGCGGTCGGCGTTTTGGACATAGTCGGCGGAATGGTAGTCGGCGTTTTGGACATAGTCGGCAGAATGGCAGTCGGCGTTTTGGACATAGTCAGCAGCATGGCAGTCGGCGTTTTGGACATAGTCGGCAAAATCACAGTCGGCGTTTTGTACATAGTCGGCAGAATGGCAGTCGGCGTTTTGGACATAGTCGGCAAAATGGCAGTCGGCGTTTTGGACATAGTCGGCAGAATGGCAGTCGGCCTTTTGGACATAGTCGGCGGAATGGCAGTCGGCGTTTTGGACATAGTCGGCGGAATGGTAGTCGGCGTTTTGGACATAGTCGGCAAAATGGCAGTCGGCGTTTTGGACATAGTCGGCAGAATGGCAGTCGGCGTTTTGGACATAGTCGGCAAAATGACAGTCGGCGTTTTGGACATAGTCGGCAGAATGGCAGTCGGCCTTTTGGACATAGTCGGCGGAATGGCAGTCGGCGTTTTGGACATAGTCGGCGGAATGGTAGTCGGCGTTATGGACATAGTCGGCGGAATGGTAGTCGGCGTTTTGGACATAGTCGGCAGAATGGCAGTCGGCGTTTTGGACATAGTCGGCAAAATGGCAGTCGGCGTTTTGGACATAGTCGGCAGAATGGCAGTCGGCCTTTTGGACATAGTCGGCGGAATGGAAGTCGGCGTTTTGGACATAGTCGGCAGAATGGCAGTCGGCGTTTTGGACATAGTCGGCGGAATGGTAGTCGGCGTTTTGGACATAGTCGGCAGTATGGCAGTCGGCGTTTTGGACATAGTCGGCGGAATGGCAGTCGGCGTTTTGGACATAGTCGGCAGAATGGCAGTCGGCGTTTTGGACATAGTCGGCAGAATGGCAGTCGGAGTTTTGAACATAGTCGGCAGAATGGCAGTCGGCGTTTTGGACATAGTCGGCGGAATGGTAGTCGGCGTTTTGGACATAGTCGGCAGAATGGCAGTCGGCGTTTTGGACATAGTCGGCAGAATGGCAGTCGGCGTTTTGGACATAGTCGGCAGAATGGCAGTCGGCGTTTTGGACATAGTCGGCGGAATGGTAGTCGGCGTTTTGGACATAGTCGGCAGAATGGCAGTCGGCGTTTTGGACATAGTCGGCGGAATGGCAGTCGGCGTTTTGTACATAGTCGGCAGAATGGCAGTCGGCGTTTTGGACATAGTCTGCGGAATGGTAGTCGGCGTTTTGGACATAGTCGGCAGAATGGCACTCGGCGTTTTGGACATAGTCGGCAGAATGGCAGTCGGCGTTTTGGACATAGTCGGCGGAATGGTAGTCGGCGTTTTGGACATAGTCGGCAGAATGGCAGTCGGCGTTTTGGACATAGTCGGCGGAATGGCAGTCGGCGTTTTGGACATAGTCGGCAGAATGGCAGTCGGCGTTTTGGACATAGTCGGCGGAATGGCAGTCGGCGTTTTGGACATAGTCGGCAGAATGGCAGTCGGCGTTTTGGACATAGTCCGCGGAATGGCAGTCGGCGTTTTGGACATAGTCGGCGGAATGGCAGTCTGCGTTTTGGACATAGTCGGCGGAATGGCAGTCGGCGTTTTGGACATAGTCGGCAGAATGGTAGTCGGCGTTTTGGACATAGTCGGCAGAATGGCAGTCAACCTTTTGGACATAGTCGGCGGAATGGCAGTCTGCGTTTTGGACATAGTCGGCGGAATGGTAGTCGGCGTTTTGGACATAGTCGGCAGAATGGCAGTCGGCGTTTTGGACATAGTCGGCAGAATGGCAGTCGGCGTTTTGGACATAGTCGGCGGAATGGTAATCGGCGTTTTGGACATAGTCGGCAGAATGGCAGTCGGCGTTTTGGACATAGTCGGCAGAATGGCAGTCGGCGTTTTGGACATAGTCGGCGGAATGGCAGTCGGCGTTTTGGACATAGTCGGCGGAATGGCAGTCGGCGTTTTGGACATAGTCGGCGGAATGGCAGTCGGCGTTTTGGACATAGTCGGCAGAATGGCAGTCGGCGTTTTGGACAAAGTCGGCAGAATAGCAGTCGGCGTTTTGGACATAGTCGGTGGAATGGTAGTCGGCGTTTTGGACATAGTCGGCGTTTTGGAGATAGTCGGCAGAATGGCAGTCGGCGTTTTGGACATAGTCGGCAGAATGGCACTCGGCGTTTTGGACATAGTCGGCGGAATGGCAGTCGGCGTTTTGGACATAGTCGGCGGAATGGCAGTCGGCGTTTTGGACATAGTCGGCAGAATGGCAGTCGGCGTTTTGGACAAAGTCGGCAGAATAGCAGTCGGCGTTTTGGACATAGTCGGTGGAATGGTAGTCGGCGTTTTGGACATAGTCGGCGTTTTGGAGATAGTCGGCAGAATGGCAGTCTGCGATTTGGACATAGTCGGCAGATTGGCAGTCGGCGTTTTGGACATAGTCGGCAAAATGGCAGTCGGCGTTTTGGTCGAATTATCGGTTTGGCGTTTTGGACAGTCCACGTTTTACCGAATGGCCAAAGTGCCGACTAGATCTGCAGTCGGCGTTTTGGACCAAATACAATTTTAGATTTATATTCGGCTCCGACGCCGAGCCCACGAACGACGTGAGGTCAGTTGGCGTCGATCGGCGTTTTGGACACGGTCTTAAGAATGGCAGTCGACGTTTTGGGCCTAGTCGGCGGAATGGTAGTCGGCGTTTTGGACATAGTCGGCGGAATGATAGTCGGCGTTTTGGACATAGTCGGCAGAATGGCGGTCGGCGTTTTGGACATAGTCGGCGGAATGGCAGTCGGCGTTTTGGACATAGTCGGCAGAATGGCAGTCGGCGTTTTGGACATAGTCGGCAGAATGGCAGTCGGCGTTTTGAACATAGTCGGCGGAATGGCAGTCGGCGTTTTGGACATAGTCGGCGGAATGGTAGTCGGCGTTTTGGACATAGTCGGCAGAATGGCAGTCGGCGTTTTGGACATAGTCGGCAGAATGGCAGTCGGCGTTTTGGACATAGTCGGCAGAATGGCAGTCGGCGTTTTGGACATAGTCGGCGGAATGGTAGTCGGCGTTTTGGACATAGTCGGCAGAATGGCAGTCGGCGTTTTGGACATAGTCGGCAAAATGACAGTCGGCGTTTTGGACATAGTCGGCAGAATGGCAGTCGGCGTTTTGGACAAAGTCGGCAGAATAGCAGTCGGCGTTTTGGACATAGTCGGTGGAATGGTAGTCGGCGTTTTGGACATAGTCGGCGTTTTGGAGATAGTCGGCAGAATGGCAGTCTGCGATTTGGACATAGTCGGCAGATTGGCAGTCGGCGTTTTGGACATAGTCGGCAAAATGGCAGTCGGCGTTTTGGTCGAATTATCGGTTTGGCGTTTTGGACAGTCCACGTTTTACCGAATGGCCAAAGTGCCGACTAGATCTGCAGTCGGCGTTTTGGACCAAATACAATTTTAGATTTATATTCGGCTCCGACGCCGAGCCCACGAACGACGTGAGGTCAGTTGGCGTCGATCGGCGTTTTGGACACGGTCTTAAGAATGGCAGTCGACGTTTTGGGCCTAGTCGGCGGAATGGTAGTCGGCGTTTTGGACATAGTCGGCGGAATGATAGTCGGCGTTTTGGACATAGTCGGCAGAATGGCGGTCGGCGTTTTGGACATAGTCGGCGGAATGGCAGTCGGCGTTTTGGACATAGTCGGCAGAATGGCAGTCGGCGTTTTGGACATAGTCGGCAGAATGGCAGTCGGCGTTTTGAACATAGTCGGCGGAATGGCAGTCGGCGTTTTGGACATAGTCGGCGGAATGGTAGTCGGCGTTTTGGACATAGTCGGCAGAATGGCAGTCGGCGTTTTGGACATAGTCGGCAGAATGGCAGTCGGCGTTTTGGACATAGTCGGCAGAATGGCAGTCGGCGTTTTGGACATAGTCGGCGGAATGGTAGTCGGCGTTTTGGACATAGTCGGCGGAATGGCAGTCGGCGTTTTGGACATAGTCGGCAGAATGGCAGTCGGCGTTTTGAACATAGTCGGCAGAATGGCAGTCGGCGTTTTGGACATAGTCGGCGGAATGGTAGTCGGCGTTTTGGACATAGTCGGCAGAATGGCAGTCGGCGTTTTGGACATAGTCGGCAGAATGGCAGTCGGCGTTTTGGACATAGTCGGCAGAATGGCAGTCGGCGTTTTGGACATAGTCGGCGGAATGGTAGTCGGCGTTTTGGACATAGTCGGCAGAATGGCAGTCGGCGTTTTGGACATAGTCGGCGGAATGGCAGTCGGCGTTTTGTACATAGTCGGCAGAATGGCAGTCGGCGTTTTGGACATAGTCTGCGGAATGGTAGTCGGCGTTTTGGACATAGTCGGCAGAATGGCACTCGGCGTTTTGGACATAGTCGGCAGAATGGCAGTCGGCGTTTTGGACATAGTCGGCGGAATGGTAGTCGGCGTTTTGGACATAGTCGGCAGAATGGCAGTCGGCGTTTTGGACATAGTCGGCGGAATGGCAGTCGGCGTTTTGGACATAGTCGGCAGAATGGCAGTCGGCGTTTTGGACATAGTCGGCGGAATGGCAGTCGGCGTTTTGGACATAGTCGGCAGAATGGCAGTCGGCGTTTTGGACATAGTCCGCGGAATGGCAGTCGGCGTTTTGGACATAGTCGGCGGAATGGCAGTCTGCGTTTTGGACATAGTCGGCGGAATGGCAGTCGGCGTTTTGGACATAGTCGGCAGAATGGTAGTCGGCGTTTTGGACATAGTCGGCAGAATGGCAGTCAACCTTTTGGACATAGTCGGCGGAATGGCAGTCTGCGTTTTGGACATAGTCGGCGGAATGGTAGTCGTCGTTTTGGACATAGTCGGCAGAATGGCAGTCGGCGTTTTGGACATAGTCGGCAGAATGGCAGTCGGCGTTTTGGACATAGTCGGCGGAATGGTAATCGGCGTTTTGGACATAGTCGGCAGAATGGCAGTCGGCGTTTTGGACATAGTCGGCAGAATGGCAGTCGGCGTTTTGGACATAGTCGGCGGAATGGCAGTCGGCGTTTTGGACATAGTCGGCGGAATGGCAGTCGGCGTTTTGGACATAGTCGGCGGAATGGCAGTCGGCGTTTTGGACATAGTCGGCAGAATGGCAGTCGGCGTTTTGGACAAAGTCGGCAGAATAGCAGTCGGCGTTTTGGACATAGTCGGTGGAATGGTAGTCGGCGTTTTGGACATAGTCGGCGTTTTGGAGATAGTCGGCAGAATGGCAGTCGGCGTTTTGGACATAGTCGGCAGAATGGCACTCGGCGTTTTGGACATAGTCGGCGGAATGGCAGTCGGCGTTTTGGACATAGTCGGCGGAATGGCAGTCGGCGTTTTGGACATAGTCGGCAGAATGGCAGTCGGCGTTTTGGACAAAGTCGGCAGAATAGCAGTCGGCGTTTTGGACATAGTCGGTGGAATGGTAGTCGGCGTTTTGGACATAGTCGGCGTTTTGGAGATAGTCGGCAGAATGGCAGTCTGCGATTTGGACATAGTCGGCAGATTGGCAGTCGGCGTTTTGGACATAGTCGGCAAAATGGCAGTCGGCGTTTTGGTCGAATTATCGGTTTGGCGTTTTGGACAGTCCACGTTTTACCGAATGGCCAAAGTGCCGACTAGATCTGCAGTCGGCGTTTTGGACCAAATACAATTTTAGATTTATATTCGGCTCCGACGCCGAGCCCACGAACGACGTGAGGTCAGTTGGCGTCGATCGGCGTTTTGGACACGGTCTTAAGAATGGCAGTCGACGTTTTGGGCCTAGTCGGCGGAATGGTAGTCGGCGTTTTGGACATAGTCGGCGGAATGATAGTCGGCGTTTTGGACATAGTCGGCAGAATGGCGGTCGGCGTTTTGGACATAGTCGGCGGAATGGCAGTCGGCGTTTTGGACATAGTCGGCAGAATGGCAGTCGGCGTTTTGGACATAGTCGGCAGAATGGCAGTCGGCGTTTTGAACATAGTCGGCGGAATGGCAGTCGGCGTTTTGGACATAGTCGGCGGAATGGTAGTCGGCGTTTTGGACATAGTCGGCAGAATGGCAGTCGGCGTTTTGGACATAGTCGGCAGAATGGCAGTCGGCGTTTTGGACATAGTCGGCAGAATGGCAGTCGGCGTTTTGGACATAGTCGGCGGAATGGTAGTCGGCGTTTTGGACATAGTCGGCAGAATGGCAGTCGGCGTTTTGGACATAGTCGGCAAAATGACAGTCGGCGTTTTGGACATAGTCGGCAGAATGGCAGTCGGCCTTTTGGACATAGTCGGCGGAATGGCAGTCGGCGTTTTGGACATAGTCGGCGGAATGGTAGTCGGCGTTTTGGACATAGTCGGCAAAATGGCAGTCGGCGTTTTGGACATAGTCGGCAGAATGGCAGTCGGCCTTTTGGACATAGTCGGCGGAATGGAAGTCGGCGTTTTGGACATAGTCGGCGGAATGATAGTCGGCGTTTTGGACATAGTCGGCAGAATGGCAGTCGGCGTTTTGGACATAGTCGGCAGAATGGCAGTCGGCGTTTTGGACATAGTCGGCAGAATGGCAGTCGGCCTTTTGGACATAGTCGGCGGAATGGTAGTCGGCGTTTTGGACATAGTCGGCGGAATGATAGTCGGCGTTTTGGACATAGTCGGCAGAATGGCGGTCGGCGTTTTGGACATAGTCGGCGGAATGGCAGTCGGCGTTTTGGACATAGTCGGCAGAATGGCAGTCGGCGTTTTGGACATAGTCGGCAGAATGGCAGTCGGCGTTTTGAACATAGTCGGCAGAATGGCAGTCGGCGTTTTGGACATAGTCGGCGGAATGGTAGTCGGCGTTTTGGACATAGTCGGCAGAATGGCAGTCGGCGTTTTGGACATAGTCGGCAGAATGGCAGTCGGCGTTTTGGACATAGTCGGCAGAATGGCAGTCGGCGTTTTGGACATAGTCGGCGGAATGGTAGTCGGCGTTTTGGACATAGTCGGCAGAATAGCAGTCGGCGTTTTGGACATAGTCGGCAAAATGGCAGTCGGCGTTTTGGTCGAATTATCGGTTTGGCGTTTTGGACAGTCCACGTTTTACCGAATGGCCAAAGTGCCGACTAGATCTGCAGTCGGCGTTTTGGACCAAATACAATTTTAGATTTATATTCGGCTCCGACGCCGAGCCCACGAACGACGTGAGGTCAGTTGGCGTCGATCGGCGTTTTGGACACGGTCTTAAGAATGGCAGTCGACGTTTTGGGCCTAGTCGGCGGAATGGTAGTCGGCGTTTTGGACATAGTCGGCGGAATGATAGTCGGCGTTTTGGACATAGTCGGCAGAATGGCGGTCGGCGTTTTGGACATAGTCGGCGGAATGGTAGTCGGCGTTTTGGACATAGTCGGCAGAATGGCAGTCGGCGTTTTGGACATAGTCAGCAGCATGGCAGTCGGCGTTTTGGACATAGTCGGCAAAATCACAGTCGGCGTTTTGTACATAGTCGGCAGAATGGCAGTCGGCGTTTTGGACATAGTCGGCAAAATGGCAGTCGGCGTTTTGGACATAGTCGGCAAAATGGCAGTCGGCGTTTTGGACATAGTCGGCAGAATGGTAGTCGGCCTTTTGGACATAGTCGGCGGAATGGCAGTCGGCGTTTTGGACATAGTCGGCGGAATGGTAGTCGGCGTTTTGGACATAGTCGGCAAAATGGCAGTCGGCGTTTTGGACATAGTCGGCAGAATGGCAGTCGGCGTTTTGGACATAGTCGGCAAAATGGCAGTCGGCGTTTTGGACATAGTCGGCAGAATGGCAGTCGGCCTTTTGGACATAGTCGGCGGAATGGCAGTCGGCGTTTTGGAAATAGTCGGCGGAATGGTAGTCGTCGTTTTGGACATAGTCGGCAAAATGGCAGTCGGCGTTTTGGACATAGTCGGCAGAATGGCAGTCGGCCTTTTGGACATAGTCGGCGGAATGGAAGTCGGCGTTTTGGACATAGTCGGCAGAATGGCAGTCGGCGTTTTGGACATAGTCGGCGGAATGGTAGTCGGCGTTTTGGACATAGTCGGCAGAATGGCAGTCGGCGTTTTGGACATAGTCGCCGGAATGGCAGTCGGCGTTTTGGACATAGTCGGCAGAATGGCAGTCGGCGTTTTGGACATAGTCGGCAGAATGGCAGTCGGCGTTTTGGACATAGTCGGCGGAATGGTAGTCGGCGTTTTGGACATAGTCGGCAGAATGGCAGTCGGCGTTTTGGACATAGTCGGCAGAATGGCAGTCGGCGTTTTGGACATAGTCGGCAGAATGGCAGTCGGCGTTTTGGACATAGTCGGCGGAATGGTAGTCGGCGTTTTGGACATAGTCGGCAGAATGGCAGTCGGCGTTTTGGACATAGTCGGCGGAATGGCAGTCGGCGTTTTGGTCGAATTATCGGTTCGGCGTTTTGGACAGTCCACGTTTTACCGAATGGCCAAAGTGCCGACTAGATCTGCAGTCGTTTTGGACCAAATACAATTTTAGATTTATATTCGGCTCCGACGCCGAGCCCACGAACGACGTGAGGTCAGTTGGCGTCGATCGGCGTTTTGGACACTGTCTTAAGAATGGCAGTCGACGTTTTGGGCCTAGTCGGCGGAATGGTAGTCGGCGTTTTGGACATAGTCGGCGGAATGATAGTCGGCGTTTTGGACATAGTCGGCGGAATGGTAGTCGGCGTTTTGGACATAGTCGGCAGAATGGCAGTCGGCGTTTTGGACATAGTCGGCAAAATGGCAGTCGGCGTTTTGGACATAGTCGGCAAAATGGCAGTCGGCGTTTTGGACATAGTCGGCAGAATGGCAGTCGGCCTTTTGGACATAGTCGGCGGAATGGCAGTCGGCGTTTTGGACATAGTCGGCGGAATGGTAGTCGGCGTTTTGGACATAGTCGGCAAAATGGCAGTCGGCGTTTTGGACATAGTCGGCAGAATGGCAGTCGGCGTTTTGGACATAGTCGGCAAAATGGCAGTCGGCGTTTTGGACATAGTCGGCAGAATGGCAGTCGGCCTTTTGGACATAGTCGGCGGAATGGCAGTCGGCGTTTTAGACATAGTCGGCGGAATGGTAGTCGGCGTTTTGGACATAGTCGGCAAAATGGCAGTCGGCGTTTTGGACATAGTCGGCGGAATGGTAGTCGGCGTTTTGGACATAGTCGGCAGAATGGCAGTCGGCGTTTTGGACATAGTCGGCAGAATGGCAGTCGGCGTTTTGGACATAGTCGGCAGAATGGCAGTCGGCGTTTTGGACATAGTCGGCGGAATGGTAGTCGGCGTTTTGGACATAGTCGGCAGAATGGCAGTCGGCGTTTTGGACATAGTCGGCGGAATGGCAGTCGGCGTTTTGGTCGAATTATCGGTTCGGCGTTTTGGACAGTCCACGTTTTACCGAATGGCCAAAGTGCCGACTAGATCTGCAGTCGTTTTGGACCAAATACAATTTTAGATTTATATTCGGCTCCGACGCCGAGCCCACGAACGACGTGAGGTCAGTTGGCGTCGATCGGCGTTTTGGACACTGTCTTAAGAATGGCAGTCGACGTTTTGGGCCTAGTCGGCGGAATGGTAGTCGGCGTTTTGGACATAGTCGGCGGAATGATAGTCGGCGTTTTGGACATAGTCGGCGGAATGGTAGTCGGCGTTTTGGACATAGTCGGCAGAATGGCAGTCGGCGTTTTGGACATAGTCGGCAAAATGGCAGTCGGCGTTTTGGACATAGTCGGCAAAATGGCAGTCGGCGTTTTGGACATAGTCGGCAGAATGGCAGTCGGCCTTTTGGACATAGTCGGCGGAATGGCAGTCGGCGTTTTGGACATAGTCGGCGGAATGGTAGTCGGCGTTTTGGACATAGTCGGCAAAATGGCAGTCGGCGTTTTGGACATAGTCGGCAGAATGGCAGTCGGCGTTTTGGACATAGTCGGCAAAATGGCAGTCGGCGTTTTGGACATAGTCGGCAGAATGGCAGTCGGCCTTTTGGACATAGTCGGCGGAATGGCAGTCGGCGTTTTAGACATAGTCGGCGGAATGGTAGTCGGCGTTTTGGACATAGTCGGCAAAATGGCAGTCGGCGTTTTGGACATAGTCGGCAGAATGGCAGTCGGCCTTTTGGACATAGTCGGCGGAATGGAAGTCGGCGTTTTGGACATAGTTGGCAGAATGGCAGTCGGCGTTTTGGACATATTCGGCGGAATGGTAGTCGGCGTTTTGGACATAGTCGGCAGAATGGCAGTCGGCGTTTTGGACATAGTCGGCGGAATGGCAGTCGGCGTTTTGGACATAGTCGGCAGAATGGCAGTCGGCGTTTTGGACATAGTCGGCAGAATGGCAGTCGGCGTTTTGGACATAGTCGGCAGAATGGCAGTCGGCGTTTTGGACATAGTCGACGGAATGGTAGTCGGCGTTTTGGACATAGTCGGCAGAATGGCAGTCGGCGTTTTGGACATAGTCGGCAGAATGGCAGTCGGCGTTTTGGACATAGTCGGCAGAATGGCAGTCGGCGTTTTGGACATAGTCGGCGGAATGGTAATCGGCGTTTTGGACATAGTCGGCAGAATGGCAGTCGGCGTTTTGGACATAGTCGGCGGAATGGCACTCGGCGTTTTGGACATAGTCGGCAGAATGGCAGTCGGTGTTTTGGACATAGTCTGCGGAATGGTAGTCGGCGTTTTGGACATAGTCGGCAGAATGGCACTCGGCGTTTTGGACATAGTCGGCAGAATGGCTGTCGGCGTTTTGGACATAGTCGGCGGAATGGTAGTCGGCGTTTTGGACATAGTCGGCAGAATGGCAGTCGGCGTTTTGGACATAGTCGGCGGAATGGCAGTCGGCTTTTTGGACATAGTCGGCAGAATGGCAGTCGGCGTTTTGGACATAGTCGGCGGAATGGCAGTCGGCGTTTTGGACATAGTCGGCAGAATGGCAGTCGGCGTTTTGGACATAGTCCGCGGAATGGCAGTCGGCGTTTTGGACATAGTCGGCGGAATGGTAGTCGGCGTTTTGGACATAGTCGGCAGAATGGCAGTCGACCTTTTGGACATAGTCGGCGGAATGGCAGTCGGCGTTTTGGACATAGTCGGCGGAATGGTAGTCGGCGTTTTGGACATAGTCGGCAGAATGGCAGTCGGCGTTTTGGACATAGTCGGCAGAATGGCAGTCGGCGTTTTGGACATAGTCGGCGGAATGGTAATCGGCGTTTTGGACATAGTCGGCAGAATGGCAGTCGGCGTTTTGGACATAGTCGGCAGAATGGCAGTCGGCGTTTTGGACATAGTCGGCGGAATGGCAGTCGGCGTTTTGGACATAGTCGGCAGAATGGCAGTCGGCGTTTTGGACAAAGTCGGCAGAATAGCAGTCGGCCTTTTGGACATAGTCGGTGGAATGGTAGTCGGCGTTTTGGACATAGTCGGCGTTTTGGAGATAGTCGGCAGAATGGCAGTCTGCGTTTTGGACATAGTCGGCAAAATGGCAGTCGGCGTTTTGGTCGAATTATCGGTTCGGCGTTTTGGACAGTCCACGTTTTACCGAATGGCCAAAGTGCCGACTAGATCTGCAGTCGGCGTTTTGGACCAAATACAATTTTAGATTTATATTCGGCTCCGACGCCGAGCCCACGAACGACGTGAGGTCAGTTGGCGTCGATCGGCGTTTTGGACACGGTCTTAAGAATGGCAGTCGACGTTTTGGGCCTAGTCGGCGGAATGGTAGTCGGCGTTTTGGACATAGTCGGCGGAATGATAGTCGGCGTTTTGGACATAGTCGGCAGAATGGCGGTCGGCGTTTTGGACATAGTCGGCGGAATGGTAGTCGGCGTTTTGGACATAGTCGGCAGAATGGCAGTCGGCGTTTTGGACATAGTCAGCAGCATGGCAGTCGGCGTTTTGGACATAGTCGGCAAAATCACAGTCGGCGTTTTGTACATAGTCGGCAGAATGGCAGTCGGCGTTTTGGACATAGTCGGCAAAATGGCAGTCGGCGTTTTGGACATAGTCGGCGGAATGGTAGTCGGCGTTTTGGACATAGTCGGCAGAATGGCAGTCGGCGTTTTGGACATAGTCAGCAGCATGGCAGTCGGCGTTTTGGACATAGTCGGCAAAATCACAGTCGGCGTTTTGTACATAGTCGGCAGAATGGCAGTCGGCGTTTTGGACATAGTCAGCAGCATGGCAGTCGGCGTTTTGGACATAGTCGGCAAAATCACAGTCGGCGTTTTGTACATAGTCGGCAGAATGGCAGTCGGCGTTTTGGACATAGTCGGCAAAATGGCAGTCGGCGTTTTGGACATAGTCGGCAGAATGGCAGTCGGCCTTTTGGACATAGTCGGCGGACTGGCAGTCGGCGTTTTGGACATAGTCGGCGGAATGGTGGTCGGCGTTTTGGACATAGTCGGCAAAATGGCAGTCGGCGTTTTGGACATAGTCGGCAGAATGGCAGTCGGCGTTTTGGACATAGTCGGCAAAATGGCAGTCGGCGTTTTGGACATAGTCGGCAGAATGGCAGTCGGCCTTTTGGACATAGTCGGCGGAATGGCAGTCGGTGTTTTGGACATAGTCGGCGGAATGGTAGTCGGCGTTTTGGACATAGTCGGCAAAATGGCAGTCGGCGTTTTGGACATAGTCGGCAGAATGGCAGTCGGCCTTTTGGACATAGTCGGCGGAATGGAAGTCGGCGTTTTGGACATAGTCGGCAGAATGGCAGTCGGCGTTTTGGACATAGTCGGCGGAATGGTAGTCGGCGTTTTGGACATAGTCGGCAGAATGGCAGTCGGCGTTTTGGACATAGTCGCCGGAATGGCAGTCGGCGTTTTGGACATAGTCGGCAGAATGGCAGTCGGCGTTTTGGACATAGTTCGCAGAATGGCAGTCGGCGTTTTGGACATAGTCGGCGGAATGGTAGTCGGCGTTTTGGACATAGTCGGCAGAATGGCAGTCGGCGTTTTGGACATAGTCGGCAGAATGGCAGTCGGCGTTTTGGACATAGTCGGCAGAATGGCAGTCGGCGTTTTGGACATAGTCGGCGGAATGGTAGTCGGCGTTTTGGACATAGTCGGCAGAATGGCAGTCGGCGTTTTGGACATAGTCGGCGGAATGGCAGTCGGCGTTTTGGTCGAATTATCGGTTCGGCGTTTTGGACAGTCCACGTTTTACCGAATGGCCAAAGTGCCGACTAGATCTGCAGTCGTTTTGGACCAAATACAATTTTAGATTTATATTCGGCTCCGACGCCGAGCCCACGAACGACGTGAGGTCAGTTGGCGTCGATCGGCGTTTTGGACACTGTCTTAAGAATGGCAGTCGACGTTTTGGGCCTAGTCGGCGGAATGGTAGTCGGCGTTTTGGACATAGTCGGCGGAATGATAGTCGGCGTTTTGGACATAGTCGGCGGAATGGTAGTCGGCGTTTTGGACATAGTCGGCAGAATGGCAGTCGGCGTTTTGGACATAGTCGGCAAAATGGCAGTCGGCGTTTTGGACATAGTCGGCAGAATGGCAGTCGGCCTTTTGGACATAGTCGGCAGAATGGCAGTCGGCGTTTTGGACATAGTCGGCAAAATGGCAGTCGGCCTTTTGGACATAGTCGGCAGAATGGCAGTCGGCGTTTTGGACATAGTCGGCAAAATGGCAGTCGGCGTTTTGGACATAGTCGGCGGAATGGTAGTCGGCGTTTTGGACATAGTCGGCAGAATGGCAGTCGGCGTTTTGGACATAGTCGGCAGAATGGCAGTCGGCGTTTTGGACATAGTCGGCAAAATGGCAGTCGGCGTTTTGGACATAGTCGGCAGAATGGCAGTCGGCCTTTTGGACATAGTCGGCGGAATGGCAGTCGGCGTTTTAGACATAGTCGGCGGAATGGTAGTCGGCGTTTTGGACATAGTCGGCAAAATGGCAGTCGGCGTTTTGCCCATAGTCGGCAGAATGGCAGTCGGCCTTTTGGACATAGTCGGCGGAATGGAAGTCGGCGTTTTGGACATAGTCGGCAGAATGGCAGTCGGCGTTTTGGACATATTCGGCGGAATGGTAGTCGGCGTTTTGGACATAGTCGGCAGAATGGCAGTCGGCGTTTTGGACATAGTCGGCGGAATGGCAGTCGGCGTTTTGGACATAGTCGGCAGAATGGCAGTCGGCGTTTTGGACATAGTCGGCAGAATGGCAGTCGGCGTTTTGGACATAGTCGGCAGAATGGCAGTCGGCGTTTTGGACATAGTCGACGGAATGGTAGTCGGCGTTTTGGACATAGTCGGCAGAATGGCAGTCGGCGTTTTGGACATAGTCGGCAGAATGGCAGTCGGCGTTTTGGACATAGTCGGCAGAATGGCAGTCGGCGTTTTGGACATAGTCGGCGGAATGGTAATCGGCGTTTTGGACATAGTCGGCAGAATGGCAGTCGGCGTTTTGGACATAGTCGGCGGAATGGCACTCGGCGTTTTGGACATAGTCGGCAGAATGGCAGTCGGTGTTTTGGACATAGTCTGCGGAATGGTAGTCGGCGTTTTGGACATAGTCGGCAGAATGGCACTCGGCGTTTTGGACATAGTCGGCAGAATGGCTGTCGGCGTTTTGGACATAGTCGGCGGAATGGTAGTCGGCGTTTTGGACATAGTCGGCAGAATGGCAGTCGGCGTTTTGGACATAGTCGGCGGAATGGCAGTCGGCTTTTTGGACATAGTCGGCAGAATGGCAGTCGGCGTTTTGGACATAGTCGGCGGAATGGCAGTCGGCGTTTTGGACATAGTCGGCAGAATGGCAGTCGGCGTTTTGGACATAGTCCGCGGAATGGCAGTCGGCGTTTTGGACATAGTCGGCGGAATGGTAGTCGGCGTTTTGGACATAGTCGGCAGAATGGCAGTCGACCTTTTGGACATAGTCGGCGGAATGGCAGTCGGCGTTTTGGACATAGTCGGCGGAATGGTAGTCGGCGTTTTGGACATAGTCGGCAGAATGGCAGTCGGCGTTTTGGACATAGTCGGCAGAATGGCAGTCGGCGTTTTGGACATAGTCGGCGGAATGGTAATCGGCGTTTTGGACATAGTCGGCAGAATGGCAGTCGGCGTTTTGGACATAGTCGGCAGAATGGCAGTCGGCGTTTTGGACATAGTCGGCGGAATGGCAGTCGGCGTTTTGGACATAGTCGGCAGAATGGCAGTCGGCGTTTTGGACAAAGTCGGCAGAATAGCAGTCGGCCTTTTGGACATAGTCGGTGGAATGGTAGTCGGCGTTTTGGACATAGTCGGCGTTTTGGAGATAGTCGGCAGAATGGCAGTCTGCGTTTTGGACATAGTCGGCAGAATGGCAGTCGGCGTTTTGGACATAGTCGGCAGAATAGCAGTCGGCGTTTTGGACATAGTCGGCAAAATGGCAGTCGGCGTTTTGGTCGAATTATCGGTTCGGCGTTTTGGACAGTCCACGTTTTACCGAATGGCCAAAGTGCCGACTAGATCTGCAGTCGGCGTTTTGGACCAAATACAATTTTAGATTTATATTCGGCTCCGACGCCGAGCCCACGAACGACGTGAGGTCAGTTGGCGTCGATCGGCGTTTTGGACACGGTCTTAAGAATGGCAGTCGACGTTTTGGGCCTAGTCGGCGGAATGGTAGTCGGCGTTTTGGACATAGTCGGCGGAATGATAGTCGGCGTTTTGGACATAGTCGGCAGAATGGCGGTCGGCGTTTTGGACATAGTCGGCGGAATGGTAGTCGATGTTTTGGACATAGTCGGCAGAATGGCAGTCGGCGTTTTGGACATAGTCAGCAGCATGGCAGTCGGCGTTTTGGACATAGTCGGCAAAATCACAGTCGGCGTTTTGTACATAGTCGGCAGAATGGCAGTCGGCGTTTTGGACATAGTCGGCAAAATGGCAGTCGGCGTTTTGGACATAGTCGGCGGAATGGTAGTCGGCGTTTTGGACATAGTCGGCAGAATGGCAGTCGGCGTTTTGGACATAGTCAGCAGCATGGCAGTCGGCGTTTTGGACATAGTCGGCAAAATCACAGTCGGCGTTTTGTACATAGTCGGCAGAATGGCAGTCGGCGTTTTGAACAAAGTCGGCGTTTTGGACATAGTCGGCAGAATGGCAGTCGGCGTTTTGGACATAGTCGGCGGAATGGTAGTCGGCGTTTTGGACATAGTCGGCGGAATGATAGTCGGCGTTTTGGACATAGTCGGCAGAATGGCGGTCGGCGTTTTGGACATAGTCGGCGGAATGGTAGTCGGCGTTTTGGACATAGTCGGCAGAATGGCAGTCGGCGTTTTGGACATAGTCAGCAGCATGGCAGTCGGCGTTTTGGACATAGTCGGCAAAATCACAGTCGGCGTTTTGTACATAGTCGGCAGAATGGCAGTCGGCGTTTTGGACATAGTCGGCAAAATGGCAGTCGGCGTTTTGGACATAGTCGGCAGAATGGCAGTCGGCCTTTTGGACATAGTCGGCGGAATGGCAGTCGGCGTTTTGGACATAGTCGGCGGAATGGTAGTCATCGTTTTGGACATAGTCGGCAAAATGGCAGTCGGCGTTTTGGACATAGTCGGCAGAATGGCAGTCGGCGTTTTGGACATAGTCGGCAAAATGACAGTCGGCGTTTTGGACATAGTCGGCAGAATGGCAGTCGGCCTTTTGGACATAGTCGGCGGAATGGCAGTCGGCGTTTTGGACATAGTCGGCGGAATGGTAGTCGGCGTTATGGACATAGTCGGCGGAATGGTAGTCGGCGTTTTGGACATAGTCGGCAGAATGGCAGTCGGCGTTTTGGACATAGTCGGCAAAATGGCAGTCGGCGTTTTGGACATAGTCGGCAGAATGGCAGTCGGCCTTTTGGACATAGTCGGCGGAATGGAAGTCGGCGTTTTGGACATAGTCGGCAGAATGGCAGTCGGCGTTTTGGACATAGTCGGCGGAATGGTAGTCGGCGTTTTGGACATAGTCGGCAGTATGGCAGTCGGCGTTTTGGACATAGTCGGCGGAATGGCAGTCGGCGTTTTGGACATAGTCGGCAGAATGGCAGTCGGCGTTTTGGACATAGTCGGCAGAATGGCAGTCGGCGTTTTGAACATAGTCGGCAGAATGGCAGTCGGCGTTTTGGACATAGTCGGCGGAATGGTAGTCGGCGTTTTGGACTTAGTCGGCAGAATGGCAGTCGGCGTTTTGGACATAGTCGGCAGAATGGCAGTCGGCGTTTTGGACATAGTCGGCAGAATGGCAGTCGGCGTTTTGGACATAGTCGGCGGAATGGTAGTCGGCGTTTTGGACATAGTCGGCAGAATGGCAGTCGGCGTTTTGGACATAGTCGGCGGAATGGCAGTCGGCGTTTTGTACATAGTCGGCAGAATGGCAGTCGGCGTTTTGGACATAGTCTGCGGAATGGTAGTCGGCGTTTTGGACATAGTCGGCAGAATGGCACTCGGCGTTTTGGACATAGTCGGCAGAATGGCAGTCGGCGTTTTGGACATAGTCGGCGGAATGGTAGTCGGCGTTTTGGACATAGTCGGCAGAATGGCAGTCGGCGTTTTGGACATAGTCGGCGGAATGGCAGTCGGCGTTTTGGACATAGTCGGCAGAATGGCAGTCGGCGTTTTGGACATAGTCGGCGGAATGGCAGTCGGCGTTTTGGACATAGTCGGCAGAATGGCAGTCGGCGTTTTGGACATAGTCCGCGGAATGGCAGTCGGCGTTTTGGACATAGTCGGCGGAATGGCAGTCTGCGTTTTGGACATAGTCGGCGGAATGGCAGTCGGCGTTTTGGACATAGTCGGCAGAATGGTAGTCGGCGTTTTGGACATAGTCGGCAGAATGGCAGTCGACCTTTTGGACATAGTCGGCGGAATGGCAGTCTGCGTTTTGGACATAGTCGGCGGAATGGTAGTCGGCGTTTTGGACATAGTCGGCAGAATGGCAGTCGGCGTTTTGGACATAGTCGGCAGAATGGCAGTCGGCGTTTTGGACATAGTCGGCGGAATGGTAATCGGCGTTTTGGACATAGTCGGCAGAATGGCAGTCGGCGTTTTGGACATAGTCGGCAGAATGGCAGTCGGCGTTTTGGACATAGTCGGCGGAATGGCAGTCGGCGTTTTGGACATAGTCGGCGGAATGGCAGTCGGCGTTTTGGACATAGTCGGCGGAATGGCAGTCGGCGTTTTGGACATAGTCGGCAGAATGGCAGTCGGCGTTTTGGACAAAGTCGGCAGAATAGCAGTCGGCGTTTTGGACATAGTCGGTGGAATGGTAGTCGGCGTTTTGGACATAGTCGGCGTTTTGGAGATAGTCGGCAGAATGGCAGTCGGCGTTTTGGACATAGTCGGCAGAATGGCACTCGGCGTTTTGGACATAGTCGGCGGAATGGCAGTCGGCGTTTTGGACATAGTCGGCGGAATGGCAGTCGGCGTTTTGGACATAGTCGGCAGAATGGCAGTCGGCGTTTTGGACAAAGTCGGCAGAATAGCAGTCGGCGTTTTGGACATAGTCGGTGGAATGGTAGTCGGCGTTTTGGACATAGTCGGCGTTTTGGAGATAGTCGGCAGAATGGCAGTCTGCGATTTGGACATAGTCGGCAGATTGGCAGTCGGCGTTTTGGACATAGTCGGCAAAATGGCAGTCGGCGTTTTGGTCGAATTATCGGTTTGGCGTTTTGGACAGTCCACGTTTTACCGAATGGCCAAAGTGCCGACTAGATCTGCAGTCGGCGTTTTGGACCAAATACAATTTTAGATTTATATTCGGCTCCGACGCCGAGCCCACGAACGACGTGAGGTCAGTTGGCGTCGATCGGCGTTTTGGACACGGTCTTAAGAATGGCAGTCGACGTTTTGGGCCTAGTCGGCGGAATGGTAGTCGGCGTTTTGGACATAGTCGGCGGAATGATAGTCGGCGTTTTGGACATAGTCGGCAGAATGGCGGTCGGCGTTTTGGACATAGTCGGCGGAATGGCAGTCGGCGTTTTGGACATAGTCGGCAGAATGGCAGTCGGCGTTTTGGACATAGTCGGCAGAATGGCAGTCGGCGTTTTGAACATAGTCGGCGGAATGGCAGTCGGCGTTTTGGACATAGTCGGCGGAATGGTAGTCGGCGTTTTGGACATAGTCGGCAGAATGGCAGTCGGCGTTTTGGACATAGTCGGCAGAATGGCAGTCGGCGTTTTGGACATAGTCGGCAGAATGGCAGTCGGCGTTTTGGACATAGTCGGCGGAATGGTAGTCGGCGTTTTGGACATAGTCGGCAGAATGGCAGTCGGCGTTTTGGACATAGTCGGCAAAATGACAGTCGGCGTTTTGGACATAGTCGGCAGAATGGCAGTCGGCCTTTTGGACATAGTCGGCGGAATGGCAGTCGGCGTTTTGGACATAGTCGGCGGAATGGTAGTCGGCGTTTTGGACATAGTCGGCAAAATGGCAGTCGGCGTTTTGGACATAGTCGGCAGAATGGCAGTCGGCCTTTTGGACATAGTCGGCGGAATGGAAGTCGGCGTTTTGGACATAGTCGGCGGAATGATAGTCGGCGTTTTGGACATAGTCGGCAGAATGGCGGTCGGCGTTTTGGACATAGTCGGCGGAATGGCAGTCGGCGTTTTGGACATAGTCGGCAGAATGGCAGTCGGCGTTTTGGACATAGTCGGCAGAATGGCAGTCGGCGTTTTGAACATAGTCGGCAGAATGGCAGTCGGCGTTTTGGACATAGTCGGCGGAATGGTAGTCGGCGTTTTGGACATAGTCGGCAGAATGGCAGTCGGCGTTTTGGACATAGTCGGCAGAATGGCAGTCGGCGTTTTGGACATAGTCGGCAGAATGGCAGTCGGCCTTTTGGACATAGTCGGCGGAATGGTAGTCGGCGTTTTGGACATAGTCGGCGGAATGATAGTCGGCGTTTTGGACATAGTCGGCAGAATGGCGGTCGGCGTTTTGGACATAGTCGGCGGAATGGCAGTCGGCGTTTTGGACATAGTCGGCAGAATGGCAGTCGGCGTTTTGGACATAGTCGGCAGAATGGCAGTCGGCGTTTTGAACATAGTCGGCAGAATGGCAGTCGGCGTTTTGGACATAGTCGGCGGAATGGTAGTCGGCGTTTTGGACATAGTCGGCAGAATGGCAGTCGGCGTTTTGGACATAGTCGGCAGAATGGCAGTCGGCGTTTTGGACATAGTCGGCAGAATGGCAGTCGGCGTTTTGGACATAGTCGGCGGAATGGTAGTCGGCGTTTTGGACATAGTCGGCAGAATAGCAGTCGGCGTTTTGGACATAGTCGGCAAAATGGCAGTCGGCGTTTTGGTCGAATTATCGGTTTGGCGTTTTGGACAGTCCACGTTTTACCGAATGGCCAAAGTGCCGACTAGATCTGCAGTCGGCGTTTTGGACCAAATACAATTTTAGATTTATATTCGGCTCCGACGCCGAGCCCACGAACGACGTGAGGTCAGTTGGCGTCGATCGGCGTTTTGGACACGGTCTTAAGAATGGCAGTCGACGTTTTGGGCCTAGTCGGCGGAATGGTAGTCGGCGTTTTGGACATAGTCGGCGGAATGATAGTCGGCGTTTTGGACATAGTCGGCAGAATGGCGGTCGGCGTTTTGGACATAGTCGGCGGAATGGTAGTCGGCGTTTTGGACATAGTCGGCAGAATGGCAGTCGGCGTTTTGGACATAGTCAGCAGCATGGCAGTCGGCGTTTTGGACATAGTCGGCAAAATCACAGTCGGCGTTTTGTACATAGTCGGCAGAATGGCAGTCGGCGTTTTGGACATAGTCGGCAAAATGGCAGTCGGCGTTTTGGACATAGTCGGCAAAATGGCAGTCGGCGTTTTGGACATAGTCGGCAGAATGGTAGTCGGCCTTTTGGACATAGTCGGCGGAATGGCAGTCGGCGTTTTGGACATAGTCGGCGGAATGGTAGTCGGCGTTTTGGACATAGTCGGCAAAATGGCAGTCGGCGTTTTGGACATAGTCGGCAGAATGGCAGTCGGCGTTTTAGACATAGTCGGCAAAATGGCAGTCGGCGTTTTGGACATAGTCGGCAGAATGGCAGTCGGCCTTTTGGACATAGTCGGCGGAATGGCAGTCGGCGTTTTGGAAATAGTCGGCGGAATGGTAGTCGTCGTTTTGGACATAGTCGGCAAAATGGCAGTCGGCGTTTTGGACATAGTCGGCAGAATGGCAGTCGGCCTTTTGGACATAGTCGGCGGAATGGAAGTCGGCGTTTTGGACATAGTCGGCAGAATGGCAGTCGGCGTTTTGGACATAGTCGGCGGAATGGTAGTCGGCGTTTTGGACATAGTCGGCAGAATGGCAGTCGGCGTTTTGGACATAGTCGCCGGAATGGCAGTCGGCGTTTTGGACATAGTCGGCAGAATGGCAGTCGGCGTTTTGGACATAGTCGGCAGAATGGCAGTCGGCGTTTTGGACATAGTCGGCGGAATGGTAGTCGGCGTTTTGGACATAGTCGGCAGAATGGCAGTCGGCGTTTTGGACATAGTCGGCAGAATGGCAGTCGGCGTTTTGGACATAGTCGGCAGAATGGCAGTCGGCGTTTTGGACATAGTCGGCGGAATGGTAGTCGGCGTTTTGGACATAGTCGGCAGAATGGCAGTCGGCGTTTTGGACATAGTCGGCGGAATGGCAGTCGGCGTTTTGGTCGAATTATCGGTTCGGCGTTTTGGACAGTCCACGTTTTACCGAATGGCCAAAGTGCCGACTAGATCTGCAGTCGTTTTGGACCAAATACAATTTTAGATTTATATTCGGCTCCGACGCCGAGCCCACGAACGACGTGAGGTCAGTTGGCGTCGATCGGCGTTTTGGACACTGTCTTAAGAATGGCAGTCGACGTTTTGGGCCTAGTCGGCGGAATGGTAGTCGGCGTTTTGGACATAGTCGGCGGAATGATAGTCGGCGTTTTGGACATAGTCGGCGGAATGGTAGTCGGCGTTTTGGACATAGTCGGCAGAATGGCAGTCGGCGTTTTGGACATAGTCGGCAAAATGGCAGTCGGCGTTTTGGACATAGTCGGCAAAATGGCAGTCGGCGTTTTGGACATAGTCGGCAGAATGGCAGTCGGCCTTTTGGACATAGTCGGCGGAATGGCAGTCGGCGTTTTGGACATAGTCGGCGGAATGGTAGTCGGCGTTTTGGACATAGTCGGCAAAATGGCAGTCGGCGTTTTGGACATAGTCGGCAGAATGGCAGTCGGCGTTTTGGACATAGTCGGCAAAATGGCAGTCGGCGTTTTGGACATAGTCGGCAGAATGGCAGTCGGCCTTTTGGACATAGTCGGCGGAATGGCAGTCGGCGTTTTAGACATAGTCGGCGGAATGGTAGTCGGCGTTTTGGACATAGTCGGCAAAATGGCAGTCGGCGTTTTGGACATAGTCGGCAGAATGGCAGTCGGCCTTTTGGACATAGTCGGCGGAATGGAAGTCGGCGTTTTGGACATAGTCGGCAGAATGGCAGTCGGCGTTTTGGACATATTCGGCGGAATGGTAGTCGGCGTTTTGGACATAGTCGGCAGAATGGCAGTCGGCGTTTTGGACATAGTCGGCGGAATGGCAGTCGGCGTTTTGGACATAGTCGGCAGAATGGCAGTCGGCGTTTTGGACATAGTCGGCAGAATGGCAGTCGGCGTTTTGGACATAGTCGGCAGAATGGCAGTCGGCGTTTTGGACATAGTCGACGGAATGGTAGTCGGCGTTTTGGACATAGTCGGCAGAATGGCAGTCGGCGTTTTGGACATAGTCGGCAGAATGGCAGTCGGCGTTTTGGACATAGTCGGCAGAATGGCAGTCGGCGTTTTGGACATAGTCGGCGGAATGGTAATCGGCGTTTTGGACATAGTCGGCAGAATGGCAGTCGGCGTTTTGGACATAGTCGGCGGAATGGCACTCGGCGTTTTGGACATAGTCGGCAGAATGGCAGTCGGTGTTTTGGACATAGTCTGCGGAATGGTAGTCGGCGTTTTGGACATAGTCGGCAGAATGGCACTCGGCGTTTTGGACATAGTCGGCAGAATGGCTGTCGGCGTTTTGGACATAGTCGGCGGAATGGTAGTCGGCGTTTTGGACATAGTCGGCAGAATGGCAGTCGGCGTTTTGGACATAGTCGGCGGAATGGCAGTCGGCTTTTTGGACATAGTCGGCAGAATGGCAGTCGGCGTTTTGGACATAGTCGGCGGAATGGCAGTCGGCGTTTTGGACATAGTCGGCAGAATGGCAGTCGGCGTTTTGGACATAGTCCGCGGAATGGCAGTCGGCGTTTTGGACATAGTCGGCGGAATGGTAGTCGGCGTTTTGGACATAGTCGGCAGAATGGCAGTCGACCTTTTGGACATAGTCGGCGGAATGGCAGTCGGCGTTTTGGACATAGTCGGCGGAATGGTAGTCGGCGTTTTGGACATAGTCGGCAGAATGGCAGTCGGCGTTTTGGACATAGTCGGCAGAATGGCAGTCGGCGTTTTGGACATAGTCGGCGGAATGGTAATCGGCGTTTTGGACATAGTCGGCAGAATGGCAGTCGGCGTTTTGGACATAGTCGGCAGAATGGCAGTCGGCGTTTTGGACATAGTCGGCGGAATGGCAGTCGGCGTTTTGGACATAGTCGGCAGAATGGCAGTCGGCGTTTTGGACAAAGTCGGCAGAATAGCAGTCGGCCTTTTGGACATAGTCGGTGGAATGGTAGTCGGCGTTTTGGACATAGTCGGCGTTTTGGAGATAGTCGGCAGAATGGCAGTCTGCGTTTTGGACATAGTCGGCAAAATGGCAGTCGGCGTTTTGGTCGAATTATCGGTTCGGCGTTTTGGACAGTCCACGTTTTACCGAATGGCCAAAGTGCCGACTAGATCTGCAGTCGGCGTTTTGGACCAAATACAATTTTAGATTTATATTCGGCTCCGACGCCGAGCCCACGAACGACG